>OZ023251.1:15505480-15759775 GCA_964006365.1 Trididemnum miniatum | reverse complement strand
AGCAATATACATAAATTGCAACAATATATGATATTGCACGTAATTTAACCAAAATTAACCAAAAAAATGATGTAAAATTTTATATTGCGTAGCTTTACACACGGCGCCCCATAACTATCGCTTCCTCGCAACACGACTTTCCATCCTTCATTAATTTACGATTTGTTCAAGCGAGCTTAAACTAACATTAATCGCCCTGTGGTTATATGCGACGTAGAAAAAACATATAGAAAACAAACCAAATCCAGCGGTAAACTTTCCACTCTGCACAGGTTCAGAGGCGAATAAATTTGTAGCTGAACAATTGAACTCCAACAAAGGCGAAGTAAGGCAGCTAGCTCCAAACACCGTGAGTGTTCTTGATACGTAAAAAGGTCTCCGCTGTACCGGATCTCCAACCTAAAAAGTATCGCTTATAAGAAAAGCAGAAGTTTACAGAACTAATTCAGGCTAATAGAAAATGACCAAATTATGGAATAAATTATATTTCAACAAAAAACACAGCAGTGCGAGGCTTGTAATTTTGCAGCAATATTTAAAAATAACAACGGGCAATTTACTGTGCGCTAACGTTGGAATAGTACGATGCAGTTTTGCTGCGTTTTTTGCCACAAGCAAAACGCTCGCATTTGCCCATCACTATACTTTACTGCAGTCCCCTATTATTCTTAATCAATAATAATGCTATTGATTAACCCATTTGTGCCAAAGGCTGAAATACTTGAAATATTTTATAAAAACTTGAAAATTGCCAAATGAACGTCTATAAAAAATTTTCCGATTTATTTTTTAAAATTTATTGCGTACTTTTTGAGATAAAAGCCGTCCTACGTGTAGGACGCTAGGCAAATCCGTTAGCAAAGTTTGAAGATGCGTGAGCGTACTGCGTATATGTTGCGTAATCAAGTTTTATTGTTTGCTTCGTCTATTTGGCTCGAAGTAAAAATTTGTCTCAACGTCTCAGTGTGATCAGAGTTTTCTTTATTAGAGTTGTCCGACTCTATCACATGATTTCGTTTTTACGCATGAGTACTTATAGATCGATTTCGACAGACCACAGTCAGATTGCATTGTGAAAAGTGACCTAGCGTTCAAACGCCGGAGTGAGTCTAACGAATTAACTTAATATGATTTCAATTACGTGAAGGATAGTTTTACAGACATTTGCAAGAGAATTTTTAGTGATTATGTAGCCTAGTTAGCAAAAACTGATTTAAATAACGTGAAGGATAGTTTTAGTGATTAGGTAGTCGATATAGCTGTACATTTAGCATGGGTTACTAAGACACCCTTTGTTGGACACAAACTGCATTTAGTGATAGACTAGAGTTCCAGTCTAAATGTCATTTCAAATCGAAATTGATTTCTATCATTAAAAGTTTTGGAGTAATATTTTCAGGAATTTGATCCAAATTGAATTTGACATTTTCTTGAATGCAAAATATTTTACATTGACTATTTTATGATTTTTTATTAGACCTTAGCTGTCAAAATAGTCATTAAAGTTTATGGATCTCATTAAAAGCAGGGAAAGTAGGGGACCTATCGCACAAGTTTTACTAAATTCAGTTTTTTATCCGACTGGTTAGACAATACATTAGGCCAAATGCATGAATACATTAGGTTTGTTGGACTTTAGGTTTGTTGGACATGAATACATTAGGTTTGTTGGACTTTAGGTTTGTTGGACATGAATACATTAGGTTTGTTGGACTTAGTTGTAACGACATCGCTATCGATGCGGGAGGTCTGAGCTTCGCGCCCTGGGCCGGTCAAATCGGACACAGTATCGCCAGGGGCTCGCCACCGCGGCTGTTTTCTTCGAACTTCGAAGCTGAGTTGCCTGGGCGCTCAGCGGCGGAAACTGGCCCCGCTATTCGTTATACGCTTTGGCGGAATACCGCGAGTATAATGAAAGCTTGATTTTTTTGGACTTTATTTTGTGATAAAACTCTTTCGTACCAAAACGAAAATTCGAAATGCTCACAGTAAGTTTATTTGCAGTTAAAAAATGTCTCTCAAACGTCCCCACGGGGACCTTTTGTCAATAAAGTCGTGATCTTCCGACCGCTGCATAATTAAGCGATTTAAAGTAACTGCAAATGTCTCTTAAAAATTGTTGGTGTAATCGGAAAACGAACGAATGTTTATTCAAATGAAACGAATGTTAAAATCTTAATAGTAGACTCGCTTAACCACCAGTGCGCAGAGATGGGCATTTATCCGTGATATAGTTTTGATTTGTTGATTACCGATATCGCTTTTATAATACATTTTGTTATCGCCGGTAAATTATCAAGATAAACGATTCTTCATGCACACAATGTTCAAAGTTAGTGAGTTGGCGCTATGGAAAAATACGCGGTGTCCATAAAGGCTTGTTTCAATTTAAAAAATGTCTGGTTGCCACGGCAGAATCCGTGAACTGCTCTTTTTCCTTAAAAACCTAGAAAAATATTTTTGCAATTTGACTTCCAAAAAAGCTTCGTCAAACACACCGAAAATTTAACGCAACATATATCGGAAAAATTTATCAATTACCGATATCACTTTAAGAAATTGCAATTTACCGATTATGATCGGTATCGCTCCGGGATTTTTTGAAATTATCGGTTATCGTTATTGCTTAAGTACAAAAAGGGTTATCGTGCCCATCACTGTCAGTGCAAATGAAAAATTAGCCTAGTATTTGAACAATGGGTTATCGGTACAGAACATTCGAAGCGAAAAAGAAGGCCGGTGCCGTCTTTATCGACCTGACAGCTGCCTATGACACTGTCTAGCACCGTGGCCTCACCTGCAAGCTGTTGCGGCTTCTGCCGGACAAGCACATGGTTCGTATGATTATGGAGCTGATCCGCAACAGAAGCTTCACCCTTACAACTGGCGACAGCAAGCGTAGTGGTTCGGAGCGTAGTGGTTCGGAGCGTCGTTTTTACGACGACCATGATCGCAAGGTTGATGGTTCATCTCCCAACCTAGTCTCGTTGTTGCGTCCTTGGATAAGATGCTTCACGATGATTATCTCTGCTTGGTGGAATCTGGCAAGCAGCAAATTAAAGAAGTCAGAAGAAAATTGAAGCGGAAAACTTGGAAACAAAGGCAACTCCTAAGCGAGTCTGGATTCGTCCTACGCATAGCGCCTCAGTCGCTTTCTCGTGATAGGAGGATAAAGATGAAGAAATCAAAATGAAGAAATCAAGCCTAGCAGGTTACGACGCCTGAGAAACGGCGTCCCCCAGGGATCGGTCCTGGCCCCCCTCCTTTTCAACATCTATACATATGATATCCCCTCCATAACCTCCAAGAAGTTCGCCTATGCCGACGACCTGGCGATACTTTATACATCTGAAGAATGGAAGGAGTTGGAAAGGACTCTAAGCCAGGATATGACTACACTCTCGGAATATCTCCAGACCTGGCGATTGAAGCTTAGCCACACTAAAACGGTGACGGCGGCCTTTCACCTCCACAATCGAGAGGCTAAGCGCGAGCTTAAGGTCTGTAACATCGGTAAGACCTTACCTTTCTGTCCATTTCCCACTTATCTTGGGGTCAAACTGGACAGATCGCTCACATATCGTCCTCACCTGAAAGCATTGCGCAAGAAGTTATGTGCTCGCGTCTCACTGTTGAGGCGACTTGTTGGAACAGGTTGGGGTGCTAGCGCTAAGACATTACGCACAGTTGCCCTTTCTCTGGTCTACTCGACTGCCGAGTACTGCGCACCAGTCTGGTGCCGCAGCGTGCACATACGGCTTATCGACAGTATAATAAATGGCGCCTTGCGCATTGTCACTGAGTGCCTGCGTCCCACTCCATCAGTCTACCTTCCGGTTCTTTCAGGCACCCAACCAGCTGAGCTTCGCCGCCAAGGAGCAACACTCTCCTTAGCCAACCGCAGCTCCCTGGACCCTGACCACATCTTACATGGCCAGTTTCATGAGTCACTGGACATATGTAGGGAGAGATTGAAATCTAGACGCTCATTTGCACCTGCTGCTCGGAAATTACTAGACAGTCTTTCTGAGATGGACGTCCGTGCAGCCGAGTGGACGAACACGAAATGGGACATGGAGTACTCTGCCAACGCATTGTCACTCCACGCTTTCATTCCCAAGGCTAGCTCCAGACCCTTGGGTATGGGTCTGCCCAGGGCAGCCTGGGTCAAGCTCAACCGTCTGCGTTGTGGTGTTGGACGTTTCTGTTCGTCCATGTACAAATGGGGTCTCGCTCCTCTAGCGAATTGTGAGTGTGGTGCCAGTGAACAAACCGCAGATCACATCATCTCACAGTGTCCCACACATCGAGTACCCCGAGGTATGTTTGGTCTAATGGTTTTGGATGACGAAACAAGATGCTGGCTGAAGTCCCTTACAGTCAGCATCTGACCCAAGCAGTTTGGTGGCCAGGGTGGTGAAAGGATAAACCCTCGGCCTTGGTCCTTCCATCTGTCTTGGAAGAGATGCCCCGCCAAACGACGACTACGGTACAGAACTTCAGAACAGCTTTAAAAAAGCTGTTTTCGCCAGGGAGTCGAACTGTTTGATTTTTACGGTTCAAATTCGGTTTGGGTTCAACAGCGGTTTTAAATTTCGGTTCAGTTCGGGTAAAGGTTCAGATAAAGTGAAACGCTCCAGTTTGGGTTCGCTCCTGTGAAAAATGTTTCAAAACCGGTTTATAAAGTTACGGTTCAGGTTCGCAGTAAAAAATGGTATGATTCTAGTAACATCTTTTCTTCGCATTGACAGGCCAATATAATGCATAAAATACTTGTAGTAAAGCCAGTTTCGAGGTAATTAAATTGCTATTATGCTCCGACATCAGTAGCCTAATCTGTGATAAAAAAACATATCTTTGCATTGACGGGCCAATGTACAGCTTGCAGTGCTATGCTAGTACTGTATTTCTTTGAATGTAAGCCACCTTCAAAGTGTCAATTGGTTACGCCGATAAAAGTGACGCGTGTAACTTCACGGAGCGAGCCACTTTTTCAATTGGTTCGGGTTCGGTTAAGCGCAAGTACTCAAATTATTCGGTTCAGTTCCAGTTTGCGCTTTGCGATTTTGAAAATACGGTTCAGGTTCGACAAAATTAAACCGGTTTGCAAAACTCCGGTTCGGGTTCGCTTCGATTCTCTGGTTTTCGCATTTGGAAAAACCTCTATCATCTATACTCTTAATAGCTTTGAAAAAAACTGTTGCATCCCAGAAGCTTTTCGTGACGCGCTCGTCAAATATTAATATTGTGTGCTGTGCAAGCTGCCTAAAATATCAAAATTATCCAGCGTAATTTTTTTCTTTTAACCCAGAAAATCGACATTGCGGCTAAGAATTTGAAATTAAATTACTTTTTAGCTTTTTGCAGTAAAAACTGCTCGGGTAGCGTTACTTTGTGCTAAATCTACTCTTTATCAAAAATGCTAGGCCTACTCGTTTTCGTAAAAGCTTTTCGTGTAAAAGTCTATCGGTGCTTTCTTTTACACCACTGTCTATAATAAGCCTACCTGCGTAAAGCATTTTTTGCTAAATATGTTCAGAAAAATAGTGGTTAAATATTAGAGCAGGCTACTAGTTACCTTTTCTTTAGCGTAGTAGCAGAGTGTTGGTAGTTTTTAAAAACAAATTCATGAATTTTATATCTCAGAGACTTTGTTCTTTCGGTAATAATCAAAGACGGAGGCTAACGCAAAAACTCCAACTTTTTTATTGACGTTTCGCTCAGCAATTCACGCCGAGCTTCTTCAGAATAACAGGTGACAGGGTGGAAAATCCAGCCCTGGCAGAGAACAGCAAAACAGTAGCACTTCTTAAACTGAACTGATTATGGTAAAGCAAAAAGTATGATAGAAATATTGTGAATTGTTGCGTCATAAGAACAATAACTCTTAAACGGAATGAATTAACAAGCGTAGAGGTACAAAGACGGTAAAAAAACAATTTGGCATGAAAATTACTAAAACAATATGTGATAAACTTGTGGAAGCTTATCACCATCAGACCTGTTCATGACATTGGGTCGGGAGTTAATGAACCAAGCTTCAGAAACAAGACGTTTGGAGTAATTGTTTTCCATCTTCAAAATCTTAGCATTTATCCAATCAATATTGTGTTCAAATTCCATTGCGTGAACGCAGCGGGCAGATTGTTCTGGCTTTTGGTTGAGGGTGGCCCGTTTGTGTTCTGCCAAACGTGACTTAAGGCCTCGTTTCGTCTGTTCAATATAAACAAAGTTGCAATGCAAACAGGGGATTTCATAGATAATACAGCCAATATCTTCGGAGGTATATGGATCTTTGGGTAATGGCAAAACATGGCAACGTTGACCCCTGCCTCGTTTAGAACTCTTCTAATTTTTTCTGATGTGCCTTGAACGTAAGGAATAGAAGTGAAATGTTTGTAAGGGGAATCCTGAGAGCATGCCTTCTTAGGCGAGAAAAAAGTGGTCCTGGTAGGAAACCCGTTCAGTTGTAATGTAAAGCGTATGTGTAGTTGCTCACGGTGCTTAAGTTTGTTGTCGGAGATGTGTGTGTTAACGCGATTGAATAGTGTTTTGACCGCAGTGAGCTTCTGGTGTTTGGGATGATGTGATGTATAGTGCAAATATCTGTCAGTGTGAGTAGGTTTTTTGTAAATATGAGTGGTGAGTGGAATATCAGTAGCGTTACTCTTATTGCCAACTTTACGAGATACCAAAACGTCAAGAAAGGGGAGAGAGGAGTTTAATCCAAGCAAATTTTTAGACTTTGTTTGATATCGGAAATGCTGAGAGATGTGCGAGAAGGCAAAGCATCATCAGATGAGAGGAGTTCCAACACGAGGTCAAAGGCCTTGTCCACTGGCACAGAAGTAAACAAACTAACAACGTCAAAAGATACAAAAATTTCATTTTTCTGAACATGACAGCTTTTAACATACTCCACGAATTCCCGAGAATTACAAACGCTGTAATTATTTTTCACCAAACCTGATAAAATACGATACAAAAATTTTGATAAATTGTACGCGGGCGAATTAACAAACGAAACAATAGAACGGAGAGGCACAGCTGATTTGTGGATTTTTGGTAGGCCATAGAATCTAGGAGAAACAGCGTTGGAACAATGCAAATAATAGTAACACTTTCGATTAATTTTTTGGTGCTGATATAAATTCCAAACGTAGTCATGGACTCTAAAGACTATGACTAAAAAGTTAATGCTATGCTAACAAATGAGTGTACTTATGTGAAATTACCAAATAGGCCTAATCCCATCAATCAAATTTCTGCGACTGTTAATCAATACGACATTAATAAAACCAGGACCACTTTTCTCTCGCCTAAGAAGGCATGCTCTCAGGATTCCCCTTACAAACATTTCACTTCTATTCCTTACGTTCAAGGCACATCAGAAAAAATTAGAAGAGTTCTAAACGAGGCAGGGGTCAACGTTGCCACGAGACCTGTGCATACTTTTCCTTATACGCATCTTTATGTTTAAAATTAATGCTAAATATGATTGTGATGTCACTGAGAAGTAAATGCGTTTTTTTCGACAAGCTGGAAATATTTACGCGCATGGAACAACACCATAAGGAGCATAAGCGAAATCAGGTTAGTATGAAAATAAGTTTCCAGTAATACGCATCGGAGGAAGATTCTATAATGAAATTGAGAGACCTTTCGAAACTAATTTATACCTCAAAGAAGGCCCACTCGGTATCTAAAGTCTTTACGCTAGAAAACAGACCAAAAAAATAACTCACTCCCTTCAAATGGATTGGTACAAAAGAAAAATGGTTGTAGGGTTGTGGTAAAAAAAATCTTTCTGTTTTGCCTGTCTCTTATTTTCAGCAAATAGTGATGCTTGGGCTAAAGCAGAATTTTACGACGCAAAGAATTTACCATGACATATAACAAATCGACCATTCACATTCAAAGCCAAATTGCTTTAAAAACTTATATATGGTCTAAAAATGATTTAGCTTTAATGAACGGGCTAAGAATTAGCATAAGTCCTCACAGTTCTCAAGAAAACGTCCTCAAGAAAACCGAGGAATTTCAAAAGTTCTAGTTGAAATGGTGTTAAAGATCATGTCTTTTAATCAATTCATTCTGTCAGAGGCAATAAAGGGCTCACAGGTTATCTCGTGTGGGCCTTTGGCTCGACACGACAATTGCTTCGACAAGAAAGAGTCATGTAAACGTATGCAATGTAGCCAAGAAAGCTTACACTAGTTGAATATGCCAGCTGACGTAATAAATAAAACTAAGGAATTTGGGAAACAATACAAATGGCTTGTTCTGAAATGAAGAGGCGCCTTGCAGAGTGAAAATGCTTTTGAATGAACGCGATTAAATGCTACATTGACGAATACACGTTAAGGAGAAGAACTGATGCGAGTTTTTGCATTTTTGCATACAATATTTGAACAGCTCTTACACAGATCAATTTTCTCCATAACGGAAGGCATAGCACTGTCTTCCTAGCAGAACAAGAACAAGCTTTTATTTATGTACAACATTTCCAAAAACAAACATAAGCAAACGATAACATTACACTCTGTAGCTTTGAAAATATGCACGCAGGCGACAGAGAAGGGAGCAAAGTTCTTCCAAGTCGCTGCCACCTGAAGTACAGAAGATCAGGGACCGATGGGACAAAAACAATGAATGACTTATTATACCTAAAGTACAATAATATAGAATTGATAATATGTTGAACACCATCAGTCCTGGTGGTAATCTTAAAACTGCTACGTACGATAAATAAATTTAACCGACGAGGTTTGAAGCACAAAGCAGGAATTAGAAACTCGTAAGCATGCAATACAATTTTTAAATGATGCAATTAGAAAGGTAACAAAAAAGGTTAATGCTCTTTTAAAACTTATATACCGTACATTTTGTTATGGCCATCAGTCAGAGGACAGAAAACTCCTCTGGAGCCTAACACAAATAAATTTGTAGGGGAACATATAGAGTACTTTGCATTTAGAATGTTAATATGCGATATTACAAATTCACAACAACAAGTCGCAATTGTAGCTACATGGAATGCATCAACTTAAAATAAATGCAGATCACAACAAAAACATTGCGCGTGCATTAGGTAATGCGGTGTCTACAACCGCTGAAAGTAGTATTTTTCACGAGTATAAAAATAGTTTACAAAAATTAATTCGTTAATTTAGTTATAACTGTCTAACAAAATCTTTTTAAAACGTAAGAACTTTTGAAATTCCTCGGTTTTCTTGAGGACGTTCCTTTTTAAAACGATAAAAAGAAAATGACTTCATTTCTGGAGGAATCAAATTTCACCACTGAACTCCATAAAAATTTATCGACTTCTTTCCGTTGTTTGTCTTTACAGAAACGAGAAAATACTTTTGGTTATTTTCAAATAATATTGAACAGAAAATTCAACAGTATAGTTGAGGGAGACTGCGAAGTGAGCTTGTGTTGTGCTCTTCGAGTCAGCAGCCACCCGTTAAACATGTCAAATGCGATCGGCTCCAGCCGCGAATCGAACCCGCCTCGTACGTAGGATTTGTCACTTGCGCGTGGTACCGCTACGCCATATCGCTGACGTCACTGAAGTCACTTCACTATCGCCAGGACGCTTGGCCATACGAGCGTCTATGGTAATGAACATGCAAATATCCTGGCTAAATAAGGATCAGCAATGTATTTAACCGTTTGGGGCCTGACCCCTTTAATCCAATGACTGGAGTGTTAGAAGACAGAAAACATCTAGGAAAGGAGGGAAGGACTGATGTTGTCAAAAAACCGTTTTTTTATGACTTCCCGAAGAGGGAAGCCATATTGTTTGTACTTGGCCATTTCTGCACTTTTTGACGCTTCTAACAGCTATAGTTGCTAAACTACTGTTCCAATTCAAAAGTGACCAACAGTTCAAATGTGTGTCCCACCTAGGTCTACACCTTGGTCACACTAACTTTCCCCGACAGCACCTCAGTTTGTAGAAAAAAATATTTTGTCTGGCAAAAATTCTTTTTTTCAACACAAAATTTTGTGGAGACTAAGGCTTTTGAACCGCGGATGCTAGAGACTTGGAATTTTCAGGGATGGTAGATCTCAATGTGAACTTGTGCCTAACAACTTTTGGGGAGTGGCGGTTGTTGTGTATTTAAGTTACTGTGTGCCACGTGCTATCTGTTGACTTGCGCAATTACCGTTTTCGTGTTGTCATGCAATCAGCGTTTTTTGTATCTGTACCTTAGAGCCAACTGAATTGCGAAATCTTATCGAAAACCGCCCTCGTGTTTCTGGTCATTCTTAAGTTTCAGTCAGACTGTATGGACGTTCACGTTATTTCCGTTCTTTTTAATTTACTAATAAAGAAACTTAACAGTGGCGACGAGGATGGCGGCTCTGCGGACAGTCAAAGAATTTGACCCAGATGTAGAAGAATGGAGTTCTTATTTTGACCGTTTAGAACAGTTGTTCATAGTACATGAAATTGCTGGAGAAAAACAAAGAGCAATTTTATTGAGTTCAGTTGGTTCTAAAACATATTGCGTGTTAAAAGATTTGCTTGCCCCTGAAAAACCAAGTACAAAGTCGTTTGAGGAACTGGTTGAATGCCTGCAAAAACATTTTACGCCTTCGATATTAAAGATTGCAGAAAGATTCAAGTTAGTAAAACGGGTGCATTGTGCAAGCAGATAATGAAGAAATTAAAAAATACGCAGTAGCATTGCGCAAATTAGCTACGAATTGTCAATATGGAGCTTTTTTGAATGACGCTTTAACACAATGTTTCGTGTGTGGACTGCAGAATTCTGGGATTCAACGTAAATTGCTTTTGGAATCGGATTTAACATTTGAGAAGGCCGTGAAATAGGCGGAAGTAATGGAAAAAGCAGACTCAGAAATAAAAAAAACATTTATGGTACCTGCGAGTGAAGTTAATGAAATGTTGTGTGGTTTTATGGCGCTTTATAACTGCTAAGGTCTTTTAGTGCCAGGACTAAGTTTTGTCAAGAATTCACTGACGTATTTTATTCTCTGTTCATTTCATCCTCCGCGCTACACTTAATTGCTGAGCGTTTAGCAAATGTAACAGCAGATACCAGTTTTAAAGTCTTTAGCTGGACCCGACTGAGAATAGAACCCAAACTGGATGAGACTAAGTCGTTTAAAACGTTGAAAAGGAAGCAGTGCTGTTTTTGCTGCGGCAAGCAAGGTCATTGGGCAACAAACTGTAATTTCAAGAATGTAGAATGTTTTCGATGTCGGAAAGTAGATCACATTGCGAGAGTTTGTAGGAAGAAAGTTGACGAAGCACGTTTCAATCAAGTGGAAGCGCATTCTTCCGCATATGCCATGAATGAAGGTAATGAAGACACTGTTGTTATTAACACTGTGACGGTTTCGGAAACGGGGGTTATTTGGATCAAACCTGTGGTTAACGGGGAAAAAGTTGCGATGCAATTGGGCACTGGATCGGCCTTAACAATAATGTCAAAAGAGTACTTTCAGAAACTTTTTGTAGGTGAAAAATTAACTAAAACTACTGCTGTGATGAAAACCTTTTCCGGTGAAAAACTGAAATCGCTGGGTTATGCTATTGTTAAAGTGTGTTTAAATAACCAAACTCTAAAACTTGAGTTACGTGTGGTTGACGTAAAAGCACCCCTGTTGTTTGGTCGGGATTGGCTTTGTTCTTTGTATGATCAGAATGACGTGCTTAATGTTTTTAAATTGAATGCCGAAATGCATGATAATGCTTTAAGCAAGTTCCTAAACCAATATGAGGCTTTTTTCGAAAATGCACTGGGAAAATTAAACAATATCACGGGGAAATTGTATCTCAAAAATGATGCGAAGCCGGTTTTTTGTAAAGCACGATCTCTTCCTTACGCTTTGAAGGTAAAAGTGAAAGCGGAGCTTGTGCGTTTGCAGGAGATGGGCATCGTGGAGCCGGTTTCTTAGTCAGATTGGGCCTCACTAGCAGTACCTGTACTTAAAAAGAATGGTTCGGTACGGTTGTGTGGAGATTTTAAAGTAACGTTAAATCCGGTGTTAAACGTCGAGCAGTATCCTTTGCCTAAAGTTGAAGATATTTTTGCGTCACTTGCTGGGGGTAAGCGCTTTTCTAAGTTGGATTTGAAGGACGCTTATTTGCAAATGGTTATGTCTGACGAATCGAAGCGTTTGTTAACAATCAATACCCATAAAGGGTTATTTCGTTATAACCGTTTGGTTTCTGGGGTGGCATCAGCTCCGGCGTTGTGGCAGCGTGCAATGGATCAAGTCTTGCAAGGTTTAAAGGGTTGCCATTGTATGTTGGACGATATGATAGTTACTGGTGCTACTAGGGACGAACATTTGTGCAATTTACGAGCTGCGTTGAATCGGTTAAAACAGTACGGGTTACGGTTAAATCGGCAGAAGTGTGAATTTTTTGAAGATAAAATTGATTTTTTGGGGCATATTATTGACGAGCATGGATTACATAAGTCACCAGACAAAATTGAAGCAGCGTTAAAATGCGCGATACCTGAAAATGTATCTCAGCTTCGATCATTTCTTGGGTTGGTGAATTATTATCACAAGTTTTTACCTAATTTGTCAAGCGTAATAAGCCCTTTGAGACGTCTTCTGGAGAAAAACGTTGTTTGGGAATGGTCGAGTGATTGTGAAAAAGCGTTTGATGATGTCCGTTCTTGGATCGCTTCAGAACAAGTGTTGACCCATTATGACCCTGGTGTACCTCTGAAATTAGCTTGTGATGCGTCTTCCTACGGTCTTGGTGCGGTTTTGTCACACGTTTTTCCACAGGGAATAGAAAAACCTATCGCTTTTGCATCAAGATAATGTCAAATGCGGAAAAAAATTACGCTCAAATTGATAAGAAAGCACTAGCTATTGTGTTGGCAGTTCAAAAATTTCATAATTACATGTTTGGTAGACGTTTTACAATTGTGACTGATCATGAACCGCTTACGTCAATTTTGCACCCACAAAAAGGCGTACTGGTTATGACCGCTACGCGTTTGCAAAGGTACGCTTTGCTTTTGTCAGCTCATAATTACACTATTGAGTATCGTAATACCAAAAAGCATGCTAATGCGGATAGTTTGTCGCGATTACCTCTAGCGGTCGAAGCAGAAACTGTTGATGACTATGCAGATTGTTTTTATTGTGAACCATTTGAAAAACTTTGTGTAACAGCCAGTACGATAAGCAAAGAATCTCGAAAAGACAAAATTTTGTCACGTGTGCTCGCTTCGGTTTTGAGTGGTAATTGGATAATAGATAGCGAGCTGAAGCATTTCTATCAAAAACGCAATGAGTTATCAGTTTGTCAAGGGTGTTTAGTTGGGGGGCCAAGGGTGATTATTCCTGAAACATTAAGGTCAGTTTTGCTTGATGAGTTGCATCAAGGCCATGTTGGTATCGTGAAAATGAAAAAGCCTTGTATTGATCGGGATATCGAAAACCTTGCTAGAAACTGCGATGGATGTTTACAAACGCGCAGCAGACCTTCCGCGGTTGTATTGCACCCGTGGCAAGTGGCTGAACGACCTTGGCAGCGTATACATATTGATTTTGCAGGACCTTTTATGCAATCCATGTTTTTGATTGTGATAGATGCGTTTTCAAAATGGCCTGAAGTGGTGGTAATGAATTCCACAACAACTGCTTGAACGATAGATGAGCTGCGGGTACTTTTTTCTCGTTGGGGCCTTCCTGAACAAATAGTATCAGACAATGGACCACAATTGAAATCGAAAGAATTCGAATTTTTTTTTTTGAGAAGTAATGGTATTGCTCATTTAACCACTGCGCCATATTTTCCTGCAAGCAATGGGCAAGCTGAACGGTTTGTTCAAACCATGAAAAATGCGCTGACTGCTGCGAAGAGTGAAACTGTGTCATTGAAATTAAAATTGTCGAGATTTCTATTGGCTTACCGTAACGCACCACATGCATTGCTTAATAAATCACCCGCGATGATATTTTTAAAGCAAGCTCTTCGCAGTCGTTTAGATTTGATTCATCTCAAAGTTGAAGAGGGGGAAAAGAAAAATTTTAAAACAAATCCAGAAAGATAAGGGTCGAGTACCACCAACACTAGAAGTAAACCAAAAGGTGGCTGCTTTGGATCACCGACTTAATGGAAATAAGTGGGTGGTTGGCACTATTGAATCTGCTTTGGGTCCTTTGATGTATAATGTACGAATTCATCCCAATGTATTGTGGAAGCGACATATAAATCAAATTATTCCTATGCCGCAGGGTGGTGAGTCGATTGACTCGGATGAACCGTGAGATTTCTCTCAATTATCTTTCGAGGAACAAAACACCGGCGACCAAAGTAAAGACACTGATGCTAAAATAACTCCAGTTGAACAAACTCGTCGATATCCTTTGCCAGAAAGGCGGCCACCTGTGCGTTATGACCCATCAGCGTACCTATGAATTGTGATTAAATGTTTATGTTCATTAGTGGGGAGGAATGTTGTGTATTCAAGTTACTGTGTGCCACGTGCTATCTGTTGACTTGCGCAATTACCGTTTTCGTGTTGTCATGCAATCAGCGTTTTTTGTATCTGTACCTTAGAGCCAACTGAATTGCGAAATCTTATCGAAAACCGCCCTCGTGTTTCTGGTCATTCTTAAGTTTCAGTCAGACTGTATGGACGTTCACGTTATTTCCGTTCTTTTTAATTTACTAATAAAGAAACTTAACAGCGGTCAACACTTTAAAGGTCAAAAAACGAAATTTAATAACACCTAATAACTTTTGAATGGCAACAGGTAGGACCTAAAATTTTTCAGAGTATATGCATGTCAATGTGGGGAACAAAAATAGGCATACCAATTATCTTTTTGTGACGTCACTTAGGGTCAAAAGTCATATAAACGAATCTCAACAAACTTTTTGTGCAGCCTTAGGCTTTTGAACCGCTGATGCTAGAGACTTGAAATGTTCAGGGATGACAGATCTCTATCTGAACTTGTGTCTAACAACTTTTATGGGGTGGCGGTCCAGAGGTTGAAGGTCAAACGCCAATCATATAAAATAATAAGAAATCTGATCAAACGCTAATAACTTGTGAATGGAAACTGGTAGGACCTTCAAATTTATGGAGCAAATGCATCTCAATCAAGGTAAAATAGGACCAACAATGGTTGGTTTTGTGTTACGTCACTTGGAGTCAAAGATCAAATAAGCTAATACGTTGTTTGGCTTATAACTATTCATAGAAAACACATAAAAACTTGAAATTAAAGAGTTGGTGTGTCTTGGTATGTTCTTGCAGTGTACCAACTATACACGCTTTATGTCACATGACTCGGGGTCAAAGGTCAAAAAACTGATAAATGTTGCCAATATTGTGCAGTTTCAGGCTTTTGAACCACTAATGCTAAAGACTTGAAATGTTCAGGGATGATAGACCTCGACGTAAACTTGTGTCTCACAAGTTTTGGGGGGTGGCGGTCAAGTGGTTTGGTATCAAACGTCAAAACTAGTAAAATATTCACAAGCTCTTAACTTTTGAATGGCAACAGCTAGGACCTTCAAATTATTGGAGGATATTAACCTCAATCTGAGTAACAATATAATTAATACAATGAAAGGGTACCCCAGAGCACCTGACTTGGAGTCAAAACTAAAAAACGTGAAATTTCAGAAAACCTCTCAAAATTCAAGCAAATTTTCTTATCCTATAGAGGGCAGTATGGAAACATGTTTTCCAGCTATTTTTGGTTAGCTTGATGATTCAATTTCGTTTTGTGTGAGTGCAGTCGTCCTTGCAGCTGCACAATTTCTTCAAGAATCATCGCGTTTTTTGTTTGAATTTACTGCAAGATTTGCCAGCTTGTTTGAGATGTCAGAAAAGCAAGATCTTTTTGCTGCAGACTTGCGTTGCATTGTACCGGCCGGTTAGCTCAGTTGCTAAGCGCACGCTATCGGTGCGGGAGGTGTGGGGTTCGACTCCCAGGTCGGTCAAATCGTCACAGTGTCGCCAACGCCTCGCCACCGTTGCGACGTTTGTTCGGAGCTGTGTAGCCCAAGCGCTGAGACGCGGAGGTGGACCCTACCACTCGTTACACGCTTCGGCGTAATACGGCGAGTATGGTGAAGATTTGATTTTTTGTGCAGCATTATCACTGTACACGTGAAGAAGTTTAAGAATAAGCCTAATAGTTTTAGAGAGATTTCGATTACTTTATTACAGAAATGTAAGAAATCGTTACAATATTATTATATCTATGGAGCACAGGCTAGAGGAATTTAAACTCACTTCATATGTGATAATGCTCACCTATATTTTGTACGATTTTATAATTATATTTAAGTTGTAAAAGCGAAGTCACTCTACTACTCCTTCAGATGTTTGGGTCTTTAAAAAGCTTTATCGGGAAGCCATAAGCGGGTGCTTGCAGCTGCCATCTAGTTTTTCTTTTCTATTTTATGGCTTCCCGAAAAAGGAAGCCATATTGTTTGTACTTGGCCATTTCTGCACTTTTTGACGCTTCTAACAGCTGTAGTTGCTAAACTACTGTTCTAATTCAAAAGTGACCTAGAGTTCAAATGTGTGTCCCACCTAGGTCTACACCTTGGTCACACTAACTTTTCCCGACAGCACCCCAGTTTGTAGAAAAAAAATATTTTGTCTGGCAAAAATTCTTTTTTTTTTTTCAACACCAAATTTTGTGTAGTTTAAGGCTTTTGAATCGTTGATGCTAGAGACTTGGGATTTTCAGGGATGGTAGATCTCAATGGGAACTTATGCCTAACAACGGTCATCACCTTAAAGGTCGAAGGTCAAAAAACCAAATTTAATAACACCTAATAACTTGTGAATGACAATAGGTACGACCTTCAAATTTTCAGAGTATATGCATATCAATGTGGGGAACAAAAATATGCACAACAATTATTCTTTTGTGACGTCATTTAGGATCAAAGGTCAAATGAACAAAACTCTACTGATTTTTGTGCATCCTTAGGCTTTTGAAGCGCTGATGCTAGAGACTTGAAATGTTCAGTGATGATAGATCTTCATGTCAACTTGTGACTAACAACTTTTGGGGGGTGGCGGTCAACAGGTTAAACGTCAAACGTCAATCAAATAAAATCAAAAGAAATCTGCCCAAACGCTAATAACTTGTTAACGACAACTGGTAGGATCTTCAAGTTTACGGAGCAGATGCATCTCAAGGCGAGAAAACAAAGATCAACAGTGACTGGTTTTGCGTGACGTCACTTGGGGTCAAAGATCAAATGAGCAAATATGTTGTTTAGCATATAACTATTGATTGAAAACACATAAGAACCTGAAATTTATAGGGTTGGTGTGTCTTGGTATGTTCTTGCAGCGTACCAACTATAAACACTCTATGTCACGTGACTCGGGGTCAAAGGTCAAAAAACTGATAAATGTTGCCATAATTTTGCAGTCTAAAGCTTTTGAACCGCTGATGCTTGAAATGTTCAGGGATGATAGACCTCGACCTAAACTGGTGTCTCACAAGTTTTGGGGGGTGGCGGTCAAGTGGTTTAAGGTCAAAGATCAAAAACAGGAAAATATTCTCAAGCTCATAACTGTTGTATGGCAACAGCTAGGACCTTCAATTTATTGGAGGATATTAACCTCAATCTGAGTAGCAATAAGATTAATATAATGAAGGGTTACCCCAGAGCACCTGACTTGGAATCTAACGTAAAATTCGTGAAATTTCAGAAAACCTCATAAACTTCAAGCAAATTTTCTTATCCTATAGAGGGCAGTATGGAAACATGTTTCCAGCTTTTTTTGCTAAAAACGTTTTCATTCGTGAGTTAGCGGTATGAGTTTGTGTTTAAACTGACATTTTACGCAGCAATAAGGGGCACATGGGAGTTGGCCAAGTGGTTGGTGCGTTGGACTCTTGACTTGGCTTTGCGGGTTCCTCGCTTTGAAACTGTCTTCGCATTGCGGCGAAGAGTTTGTTCAATTAATTGCTAGCATAGTCCGCTATCAGGTCATCAGGCATGTGGTTTTGCGAAGTTCGTTGTAATCAGCACTTGTTTGCTGTATTTCATCTACGTCTTACGTAATTGGGTAATTGGACAAATTCAAAACTGTTTGGCTGTAACTTCATGAGTGTCAAAGTTTTCGTTGAAGTAGTCACAGCACTTTTATTTAATGCGAGCAATCTTAGTTTATCAGCCGCTTTACTGTTTAAGTTGCTAGAAAATTGCCATTCATAAGTAAGTATTAAGTTGTAACTTCTAAGTTTCATCTTATCAACAAGTCGTCCCTTATTGAATTCAATTGATTCATCTGCAATACCTTGAGCGAAGTGTTATGCGAAATATTGCCCCCTTTAGTTTTTGCGCAGATTGTTAAGCACTGTAATCGCTGCTTTAAAAGTGAGTTTTATGCAGCGATTTCTTGCCCTTAGATTCAAACACAAGCTCGATGATTTAATTTCGTTTTGTGTGAGTGCAGTCGTCCTTGCAGCTGCACAAATCCTTCAAGAATCATCGCGTTTTTTGTTTGAGTTTACTGCAAGATTTGCCAGCTTGTTTGAAATGTGAGACAAGCAAGACCTTTTTGCTGCAAACTTGTGTAGCATTGTACCGACCGGTTAGCTCAGTTGCTAAGCGCACGCTATCGGTGCGTGATGTCTGGGGTTCGATTCCCGGGCCGATCAAATCGTCACAGTGTCGCCAACGCCTCGCCACCGTTGCGACGTTTGTTCGGAGCTGTGTAGCCCAAGCGCTGAGCCGCGGAGATGGACCCCGCCACTCGTTACACGCTTCGGCGTAGTACGGCAAGTATAATGAAGATTTGATGTTTTGTGTAGCATTATCACTGTACAGAGATTCATTGAAGAGATTCAGGGATAATAGTTTTATTGAGATTTCAGGGATATTGAATAGATTCAGGGATAATAGTTTTATTGAGATTTCCATCACCGTATTACAGAAATGTGAGAAGTCGTTACAATATTAGGTTCATGGAACACAGGCTACAGGAAGTTAAACTTACTTTATGTGTGATAATGCTCACCTATATTTTGCTGCGATTTTATCATTTTTTTTAAGTCGTAAAAGCGAAGTCACTCTACTGTTCCCTTAGATGTTTGGGTCCCTGGAAAGCCACTCGTTACACGCTTCTGCGAAATACGGGGAGTATAATGAACATTTGATTTTTTGTGTAGCATTATCACCGTACACTTGAAAAAATTCAAGGATAATAGTTTTATTGAGATTTCGATCACTGTATTAAGGTGTGTTTACACAGAATACGATGAAATTTTTCGTACGTACAGTGACGTAGGCTACGGAACTGTTAGAGGTTATGACGTAAAGCTACGTCACTATCCGCGACATTCTAGAATACAATCGTTAGGGGCTTTGCGAAGCAACCGGTAGGAAGCAAAACTGTTTGGGTTTGAATTGTGTGAAAGAGATTTTCGTCAACTGCTTACGTCAAAAATCTCATGAAACTTCATACGACAGCAAATCGGACTAAAATCGCATTTAGTGTAAGCAGACCTTTACAGAAATGTAAGAAGTCGTTACAATATTAGGTTCATGGAGCACAGGCTACAGGAATTCAAGCTTACTTTTTGTGTGCTAATGCCCACCTATATTTTGCAACGATTTTATTTTTATTTTTTCAGTTGTAAAAGCAAAGTCACTCTACTGTTCCCTTAAATGCTTGGGTCCCTAGAAAGCTTTATCGGGAAATAGCACGCTACCGGTGCGGAAGGTGTAGGCTTCGATTCCCGGACCGATCAAATCAGCACAGTGTCGCCAACGCCTCGCCATCGTTGCGACGTTTCTTTGGAGCTGTGTAACCCAGACGCTGAGCCGCGGAGATGGGCCCCGCTACTCGTTACACGCTTCGGCGTAATACGACGAGTATAATGAAGATTTGATTTTTTGAATAGCATTATCACTGTACACGTGAAGAAATTTAAGGATAATAGTTTTATTGAGATTTCGATCACTGTATTACAGAAATGTAACAAGTCGTTAGAATAATAAGTTAATGGAGCACAGGCTACAGGAATTTAAACTTATTTGATGTGTGATAATGCCCACACATATTTGGCACGATTTTATCATTTTTTTAAGTTGTAAAAGCGAAGTCACTCTGCTGTTCCCTTAGACGTTTGGGTCCCTAGAAAGCTTAATCGGGAAGCCATAAGCGAGTGCTTGCAGCTGTCATCCAGTTTCATATTTTTTCAACACCAAATTTTGCGCAGCCTAAAGCTTTTGAACCGCTGATGCTAGAGACTTGAATTTTTCAGTGATGGTAGATCTTAATGGGAACTTGTGCCTAACAACTTTTGTGGGGTGACGGTCAACACCTTAAAGGTCAAAAAACCAAATTCATGAAAACCTAATAACTTTTGAATGACATTAGGTAGGACCTTCAAATTTTCGGAGTATATGCATATCAATGTGGGGAACAAAAATATGCACAAAAATTGTCTTCATGTGACGTCATTTAGGGTGAAAGGTCAAATGAACGAATCTCTTTATGCAGCCTAAGGCTTTTGAAGATGTTTTGCTTGTGATTTTTGTGCAGCCTAAGGCTTTTGAACCGCTGATGCTAGAGACTTAAAAGTTTGAGGGATCATAGACCTCCATGTGAACTTGTGCCTAACAAACTTTGGGGGGTGGCGGTCAACAGGTTAAACGTCAAACGTCAATCAAATAAAATCAAAAGAAATCTGCCCAAACGCTAATAACTTGTGAACGACAACTGGTAGGACCTTCAAATTTACGGAGCAGATGCATCTGAATTAGGGTAAAATAGGATCAACAGTGATTGGTTTTGTGTTACGTTACTTGGGGTCAAAGATCAAATGAGCAAATATGTTGTTTGGCTTATAACTATTGATTGGAAACACAGAAGAACTTGAAATTTACAGGGTTGGTGTGTCTTGGTATGTTCTTGCAGTGTACCAACTATACACGCTTTATGTCACGTGACTGGGGGTCAAAGGTCAAAAAACCGATAAATGTTGCCATAATTTCGCAGTCTAGGGCTTTTAAACCGCTGATGCTACATGCTTGAAATGTTCAGGGATGATAGACCTTGACCTAAACTTGTGTCTCACAAGTTTTGGGGGGTGGCGGTCAAGAGGTTTGGGATCAAAGGTCAAAAATAGGAAAATATTCTCAAGCTCATAACTGTTGAATGGCAACAGCTCTGCCGTTTTTTCTTTCAAAAGGTAACAACTATAATTGTTATGTTTTAGAGATAATCGAGGTTTTATGTTTTTCACAATTGCACAAAATCCTGATTGTCAATTTTTTTGTGATGTTATAAGAAACCATGAAAAATCTTTTTTGTAATTTTATGATGTCATAAAAAACATGACAATTACAATAGTAGTTATTACCACCAAAAATTTTTTTAACAAAAAACTAGCGAAAATTTTTTTGCGTGTAGTTATTACCCCTTTATATTAACGAAACTAAATAAGGTATGAATTAGATTTTTATACAGATGATAAAACACCAATTTTTGAGTCGAAAACTCTAAAAAAATTATTTTTGAAAAATTTGTAGTTATTACTTCAATAAAAAGATAACAGCCAGTATATTTGCAATCACACTCACAAACGTTTCGGTAAAAACTTATACCATCATCAGTGTGAAACTACATAGGCACTAGGCTAGAATAACCAGCGCAAGAAAGAAATTATTTTAAATACAGCATAACTATTACGTCATAAACAAAGTAGTTGGGATTTACGTAAAATGTAACCAAAGGGGCAAATTAAACAATTACGTGCAACTGTAGGGAGTAGATTAGTAGTAGGATTGTTATAGTAATAGGATTAGTAGTAGGATTATTGACAAAGGAAATGGTGTCGTCATACTGAACAGGCAAGACTACATTCAAAAAATGGAGCAAATTTTGTGCAATAAAAATCAATTTCAACCAGTAGATAGCGACGACAACATTTCAAATTTAGCCAAGTTTCAACAACTCCTTTATCGTTTGAAAAAGAGTGGAGCACTACAAACTGAAATTTCTAATAGAATTAGACCCGCTGCAGCTGCTACACCGACTCTTCATTGTCTACCAAAAATACACAAGGAAGGTACTCCATGTCGACCAATTTTAACATCCTATGACAGTTTTGCATATGAATGCGCTGTTTGGCTTAGCGAAATTTTAACTCCCCTCCGTGAACATCCCTCTAATATTAAAGACACTTTTGATTTTGTCACGCGCATTCTTAGCTCCAAACCGGCTCCCAATCATATGGTCTCTTTTGATGTTAAAAGCCTATTAACGAATATCCCAATTGATTTTGTAATTGACCAAATTTTGGAAAAGTCATTCCCTGACAAAAAAGCTTTATTTCATGGTCTTACTCACTCTCAATTTGAAAAACTATTAATTTGGACCACCAAAAAAACAACACTACAGTTTAACAATTGATACTTCAAACAAATTAATGGCGCAGCAATGGGGTCCCCTCTTGCCCCATTGCTCTCAGACGTATGCATGAATTGGCTCATTGATCAAAGCCAAAAAATTGAAACCCAGCCTGTGCAACTTTATAGATACGTCGATGACTGCTTTGCTACATTTAAAAAACGCGCCCACATTACCGAATTTTACAAACATCTTAATTCTATTCACCCTAACATACAATTTACCTATGAGCTGGCCCAGAATAACCAATTGGCTTTCTTGGATGTATGGATTAGCAATCAAGATGGAAAACTAGCCTTAAAAACGTACCGTAAACCCACTCATACCGGACTTTACATCAAGTGGCAAAGCTTTGTGCCTCTGAAATACAAGATTAATTTGGTGAGGAACCTCTTGCACAGAGCTTACAAAATTTGCAATTCTTATTCACTTATTCACGAAGATTTTAAAATTATTTCCACCATGCTAGAGAAAAACGGCTATCCGACTGGATTTCTTAATCAACAAATTCGAATTTTCTTCAACAAAATGCATGAAAAAGTAAAAACTCCAGAAGTCGAAGAAAAGCCCGATACTGAAAGCAAAACAAGACCCATATTCTCGATTTTAAAACTACCGTATATCGGAGACATGTCACATCAAATTGAAAAAGAAATTCGGCAATATCTATTGAAAAAACTTTCCCAAAAATCAAAATTTGTTATGGTACACGAAACAACAACTATTGGCCAAAAATTTAGGTACAAGGACCGTCAAACACTGCTACACAGCTCAGGAGTAGTGTATAAACTCAATTGCTCATGCGGACAATCATACATTGGACAAACCAAAAGAAATTTGAAAATTAGAATCAATGACCATATGCCAAAAAACTCAACTAATAAAGAAACTGATGTGTCCCAACACTTGAAAAATAACCCAGACCATACGATGAACTTTCATTCCCCCGAAATACTAGCTCACAGCAATAACATCCGAAAACTCCGCATCAAAGAAACTCTACTCATCCAAAATCTTCAACCACAATTAAATATTGATGATTCTTCCAACCCCATCTACCTATTTAACATTTAGCTCATTTCGCGCAATATTCGTGTAGGCCTAAATCGCAATCAGTAACGTGTTTAATTTCCATTTATATTCAACGTCTTTTTTTTTTAGTTATGATTTAATTAATTCTACAGTATTTGTACTTAATAATCCTACTACTAATCTACTCCCTACAGTTGCACATAATTGTTTAATTTGCCCCTTTGGTTACATTTTACGTAAATCCCAACTACTTTGTTTATGACGTAATAGTTATGCTGTATTTAAAATAATTTCTTTCTTGCGCTGGTTATTCTAGCCTAGTGCCTATGTAGTTTTACACTGATGATGGTATAAGTTTTTACCGAAACGTTTGTGAGTGTGATTGCAAATATACTGCCTGTTATCTTTTTATTGAAGCTGAGTTCGAAAACCCATCTTAATGCTCCTAGTTTTGTAGTTATTACCTTTTAAGGAAAAACGACAGAGCAATGACCTTCAATTTATTGGAGGATATTAACCTCAATCTGAATAACAAAAAGATCAATGCATTGAGGGGTTACCCCAGAGCATCTGACTTGGAGTCTAACGTAAAAAACGTGAAATTTCAGGAAACCTCATAAACTTCAAGCAAATTTTCTTATGCGTTAGAGGGCAGTAGAGATACATGTTTTCCAGCTATTTCAGCTTCAAACTTTTTCATTCGTGAGTGAGCGGTATGAGTTTGTGTTTAAACTGACATTTTACGCAACAATAAGGGGCACATGGGAGTTGGCCAAGTGATTGGTGCATTGGACTCTTGACTTGGCTTTGCGGGTTCCTCGCTTTGAAACTGTCTTCGCATTGCGGCGAAGAGTTTGTTCAATCAATTGCTAGCATAGTCCGCTCTCAGGTCATCAGGCATGTGGTTTTGCGAAGTTCGTTGTAATCAGCACTTGTTTGCTGTATTTCATTCACGCCTTAAGTAAGTGGGTAACTGGACAAAGGAGCACAGGCTACAGGAATTTAAACTTACTTCATGTGTGATAATGCCCATTCATATTTTACACGACTTTATTATGCTTTTTAGGTTGTAAAAGCGAAGTCACTCTACTGTTCCCTTAGACGTTTGGTCCCTAGAAAGCCTGATCGGGAAGCCATAAGCGAGTGCTTGCAGCTGCCATCTAATTTTTTCTTTTTTTTTTTTTTTCAACACCAATTTTGTGCAGCCTAAGCCTATTGAAGCGCTGATGCTAGAGACTTGTGGTAATTTTTGTTTTTTGACTTGAAATCATATCAATGGGGGCATATCAATGCATATCAATGGGGGGAACAAACATTTGAGCCGACTTGGAATCAAACCCGAGTCTACAGCTCAAGAGACAGACGCTCCATACCACTCGGCCATCTGAGTTGTTCCTCTCGGCCATCTGAGCGGATGATAAACCTTAATGTGAACTTGTGTCTAACAATTTTTGGGGGGTGGCGGTCAACAGGTTAAAGGTCAAGGGTTAAAGAAAGAAATTAAACAAAAATCGTCCCAAACGCCAATAACTCGTGAATGAAAACAAGCAAGACCCTTAATGTTATTAAGTATATATACATCTCGATGAAGGTAAAAAAATATTTACATTGATTATCTGCATGCGATGTCACTTTGGGTCAAAGATCAAATAAACAAATATGTTGTTGGGCTTATAACTATTGATTAAAAACAGATAAGAACTTGAAATTTACAGGATCGGTGTATCTTATCAGGCACTTGCATTGTACCAACTATATACGCTTTCTGTTTAATGGCTCGGGGTCAAAGGTCAAAAAACTGATAAATGTTGCCAATATTGTGCAGTCTAAGGCTTTTGAACTGCTGATACTAGAGACTTGAAAGTTTCAGAGATTGTAAAACTCAATGGAAACTTGTGTCTCACAAGTTTTGGGAGTGGCGGTCAAGTGGTTTGGGGTCAAAGATCAAAAAACGAAATTTATCAAATGCTAATTACTTTTGAATGGCAATGAGTAGGTCCTTCAAATTATCGGAGGATATTAACCTCAATGTGGGTAACAATAAGATTAATACAATGAAAGGTTACCCCAGAGCACCTGACTTGGAGTCAAAACTAAAAAACATAAAATTTCAGCAAACTTCATAAAGTTCAAGCAAATTTTCTTATTCGTTAGAGGGCAGCAGGGAAACATGTTTTTCAGCTATTTTAGCTGAAAACTGTTTCATTCATGTGTGAGTGGTATGAGTTTGTGTTTAAACTGAAAATTTAAGCAATAGCCTGTGACGCAAAAATGAGAATTTTGCATTACAAAAATGCATGTGCTTGTTCGCGTGCACCTCCCCCCACTTCTCAAGTAAACCTAAGCAACTAGAGTTATTAAATTTTCAAATTACCAGTTTAATTACACCCTGTTCCATGTTTGGGCCTCTAGTTTGCTACGATTTCATTTTTTTAAGTTGCACAAGCGAAGTCACTCAACGATTCCTTTAGATGCTTGGGTCTCTAGAAAGCTTTATCGGGAAGCCATAAGCGGGTGCTTGCAGCTGCCATCTAGTTATGGCTTTCCGAAATAGGAAGTCATATTGTTTTTACTTGGCCACTTCTGCACTTTTTGACGCTTCTAACAGCTATAGTTGCTAAACTACTGTTCCAATTCAAAAGTGACCTGGACTTCAAATGTGTGTCCCACCTAGGTCTACATCTTGGTCACACCAACCTTTTCCGACAGCCCCCCACTCTCTAGAAAAAAATTTTTTTCTCTCGCAAAAATTTTTTTTTTTTATGGCTTCCCGAAAAGGGAAGCCATATTGTTTGTACTTGGCCATTTCTGCACTTTTTGACGCTTCTAACAGCTATAGCTGCTAAACTACTGTTCCAATTCAAAAGTGACCTGGAGTTCAAATGTGTGTCCCACCTAAGTCTACACCTTGGTCGCCCTAACTTTCCGCGACAGCCCCCACTTTGTAAAAATAAAATATTTTGTTTCCGAAAAACTCTTTTTTTTTTCAACACCAAATTTTGTGGAGCCTAAGCCTTTGGAACCGCGGATGCTAGAGACTTGAAGTGTTCAGGGATGGTAGATCTTGATGTGAACTTGTGCCTAACAACTTTTCAGGGGTGGCGGTCAACAGGTTAAAGGTCAAAGCTCAAATAACCAAACTTAGCAAAACCAAATAACTTTTGAATGACATTAGGTAGGACCTTCAAATTTTCACAATATATGCATATTAATGTGGGAAACAAAACTTTGCACAATAATTATCTTTATGTGCGTCACTTGGAGGCAAAGGTCAATTAAACAAATCTCAACAGATTTTTGTGCAGCCTAAGGCTTTTAAACCGCCGTTGCTAGAGACTTGAAATGCTCAGGGATAATACACCTCCATGTCAACTTGTGCCTATCAACTTTTAGGGGGTGGCGGTCAACACGTTAAACATCAAACGTCAATCAAACAAAACGAAAAGAAATCTGCCCAAACGCTAATAACTTGTGAATGGCAACTGGTAGGACCTTCAAATTTACGGAGATGCATCTCAATCAAGGTAAAATAGGACCAACAGTGATTGGTTTTGTGTGACATCACTTGGGGTCAAGGGTCAATTAAGGAAATGTGTTGTTTAGTTTACAACTATTGATTGAAAACACATAAGAACTTGAAATGTATAGGGTTGGTGTTTCTTGATATGTTCTTGCAGTGTGCCAACTATAAACGCTCTATGTCACGTGACTCGGAGTCAAAGAACAAAAAACCGAAAAGTGTTGCCAATATTGCGCAGTCTAGGGCATTTGAACTGCTGATGCTAGAGGCTTGAAAGTTTCAAGGATGATAGACCTCGACATAAACTTGTGTCTCACAACCTTTGGGGGGTGGCGGTCAAGTGGTTTCGGGTAAAACGTCAAAAACAGGAAAATATTCACAAGCTCATAACTGTTAAATGGCAACAGCTATGACCTTCAAACTATCGTAGGATATTAATCTTAATGTGGTAACAAAAAGATCAATATATTGAAGGGTTACCCCAGAGCACATGACTTGGAGTCTAACGTAAAAAACGTGAAATTTCAGGAAACCGTATAAAGTTCAAGCATTTTTTCTTATCCGTTAGAGGGCAGTAGAGATACATGTTTTCCAGCTATTTCAGCTTCAAACTTTTTCATTCGTGAGTGAGCGGTATGAGTTTGTGTTTAAACTGACATTTTACGCAACAATAAGGGGCACATGGGAGTTGGCCAAGTGGTTGGTGCAATGGACTCATGACTTGGCTTCGCGGGTTCCTCGCATTGAAACTGTGTTTGCATTGCGGCGAAGAGTTTGTTCAATCAATTGCTAGCATAGTTCGCTATCACATCATCAGGCATGTGGTTTTGCGAAGTTCGTTGTAATCAGCACTTGTTTGCTGTATTTCATTCACGCCTTATATATATGAGTAACTGGACAAATTCAAAACTGTTTGGCTGTAACTTGATCAGTGTCAGAGTTTTCGTTGAGGTAGTCACAGCACTACTACTTAATGCGAGCAATGTTGGTTTATCAGTCGCTTTACTGTTTAAGTCGCTAGAAAATTGCCATTAATAAGTATGGATTGCGTTTAATAAGTATCTATTTTGCTAAGCCATTTCGATCACTGTATTACAGAAATGAAAGAAGTCGTTGCAATATTATTAAGTTTATGGAACACAGGTTACGGGAATTTAAACTTACTTTGTGTGTGCTAATGCCCATCTATGCTTTGCTACGATTTTACTAATTTTTTTTTAAGTTGAAAAAGCGAAGTTACTCTACTGTTCCCTTAGACGTTTCGGTCCCTACTTTTATTGAGATTTCGATCACTGTATTACAGAAATGTAATAAGTCGTCGCAATATTACGTTTATGGAGCAAAGGCTACAGGAAATTAAACTTATTTCATGTGTGATAATGCCCACCTATATTTGGCACGATTTTGTTATCTTTTTTTAGTTGTAGAAGCGAAGTCACTCTGCTGTTCCCTTAGACGTTTGGGTCCCTAGAAAGCCTGATCGAGAAGCCATTAGCGGGTGCTTGCAGCTGCCATCTAGTTTTTTATGGCTTCTTGAAAACTGTTCCAATTCAAAAGTGACCTAGAGTTCAAATGTGTGTCCCTCCTAGGTTTACACCTTGGTCGCCCTTACTTTACTCGAAAGCCCTCCACTTTCTAGAAAAAATATATTTTGTTTCCGAAAAATTCTTTTTTTTATGGCTTCCCGAAAAGGGAAGCCATATTGTTTTTACTTGGCCATTTCTGCACTGTTTGACACTTCCAGCAGCTGTAACTGCTAAACTACTGTTCCAATTCAAAAGTGACCACAAGTTCAAATGTGTGTCCCACCTAGGTCTACACCTTGGTCGCCCTAACTTTCCCCGACAGCCTCCCACTTTCTAGAAAAAAATATTTTCTTGCCGAAAAAATTTTTTTTTTTTTTTCAACACCAAATTTTGTGCAGCCTAAGGCTTTTGAACCGCTGATGCTAGAGACTTGAATTTTTCCGGAATGGTAGATCATAATGGAAACTTGTGCCTAACAACTTTTGGGGCGTGGCGGTCGTCAGGCTAAAGGTCAAAGCTCAAATAACCAAATTTACCCAAACCTAATAACTTTTGAATGACATTAGGTAGGACCTTCAAATTTTCACAGTATATGCATATCAATGTGGGGAACAAAAATATGCACAACAATGACCTGTTTGTGACGTCGTTTAGAGTCAAAGGTCAAATGAACGATTTTCAACAACTTTTTGTGCAGCCTAAGGTTTTTGAACCGCTGATGTTAGAGACTTGAAATTCTCAGGGATGATAGACTTCCATGTGAACTTGTGCCTATCAACTTTTGGGGGGTGGCGGTCAACAGGTTAAACGTCAAACGTTAATCAAATAAAATGATAAAACGTCTGATCAAACGCTAATAACTTGTGAATGGCAGCTGGTAGGACCTTCAAGTTTACGGAGCAGATGCATCTCAACCAGGGTACAAACGGACCAACAGTAATTAGTTTTGCGTGACGTCACTTGGGATCAAAGATCAAATAAGCAAATATGTTGTTTAGCATATAACTATTGATTGAAAGCACATAAAAACTTGAAATGTATAGGGTTGGTGTGTCTTGGTATGTACTTGTAGTGTGCCAACTATAAACGTTCTATGTCACGTGACTCGGGGTCAAAGGTCAAAAAATTGAAAAGTGTTGCCAATATTGAGCAGCCTAAGGCGTATGAACCGCTGATGCTAGAGACTTGAAATGTTCAGGGATGGTAAATATCAATGTGAACTTGTGCCTAACAAACTTTGGGGGTTGGCGGTTGTCAGGTTAAAGATCGAAGAACCAAATTTACCAAAACCCAATAACTTTTGAATGACATTAGGTAGGACCTTCAATATTTTACAGTATATGCATATCAAGATGGGGAACAAAAATATGCACAACAATGACCTGTTTGTGACGTCACTTAGGGTCATAGGTCAAATCAACGAATCTTAACGAATTTTTGTGCAGCCTAAGGTTTTTGAACCGCTGCTGCTAGAGACTTGAAATGCTCAGGGATGATAGACTTCCATGTGAGCTTGTGCCTAACAGCTTTTTGAAGGTGGTGGTCAACAGGTTAAACGTCAAACGTCAATCAAATAAATCGATAAAACGTCTGATCAAACGCTAATAACTTGTGAATGGCTACTGGTAGGACCTTCAAATTTACGGAGCAGATGCATATCAACCAGGGTACAAAACGACCAACAATGATTGGTTTTGCGTGACGTCACTTGGGGTCAAAGATCTATAAGCAAATATGTTGTTTGGCGTATAACTAATGCTTAAAAACACATAAGAACTAGCAATTAATAGAGCTCGTGTGTCTTGGTATGCTCTTGCAATGTAGCAACTATAAACGTTGTATATCACGTGACTCGGGGTCAAAGGTTAAAAAACCGATAAATGTTGCTAATATTGCACAGTCTAAGGCGTTTGAACTGCTGATGCCAGAGGCTTAAAGTGTTCAGGGATGATAGACCTCAACATAAACTTGTGTCTCACATTTTTCGGGGGGTGGCAGTCAAGCGGTTTGGGGTCAAAGATCAATAACAGGAAAATATTCACAAGCTCATAACTGTTAAATGGCAACAGCTATGACCTTCAAACTATCGGAAGATATTAATCTTAATGTGGTAACAAAAAGATCAATATAATGAAGGGTTACTCCAGAACACCTGATTTGGAGTCTAACGTAAAAAACGTTAAATTTTAGGAAACCTCATAAAATATCAGCAAATTTATGTAATCCGTTAGATGGCAGTAGGGAAACAAGTTTTCCAGCTATTTCAGCTTCAAACTTTTTCATTCGTGAGTGAGCCGTATGAGTTTGTGTTTAAACTGACGTTTTAAGCAGTAATAAGGGGCACATGGGAGTTGGCCAAGTGGTTGGTGCATTGAACTCATGACTTAGCTTTGCGGATTCCTCACATTGAAACTGTGTTCGCATTGCGGCGAAGAGTTTGTTAAAGTAGTTGCTAGCATAGTCCGCTATCAGATCATCAGGCATGTGGTTTTGCGAAATTGGTTGTAATCAGCACTTGTTTGCTGTATTTGATTCACGCCTTATGCAATTGGGTAACTGGACAAATTCAAAACTGTTTGGCTGTACCTTGATGAGTGTCAAAGTTTTCGTTGAAGTAGTCACAGCACTTTTATTTAATGCGAGCAATGTTGGTTTATCAGTCGCTTTACTGTTTAAGTTGTTAAAAAGCCGCCATTCATAAGTAAGTATTAAGTTGTAACTTCTAAGTTTCAACTTATCAACAAGTGTGACTTCAATTGATTGATCTGCCATACCTTGGGCGAAGTGTTATGCGAAATATTGCAGCCATTATGATTTGCGCAGATTGTTATGCACTGTAATCGCTGCTTCAAAAGTGAGTTTTATGCCGCGATTTGTTGCCCTTAGAATCGAACACAAGCTCGATGATTTAATTTGGTTTTGTGTGAGTGCAGTCGTCCTTGCAGCTGCACAAAACCTTCAAGAATTATCGCGTATTTTGTTTGAGTTTACTGCAAGATTTGCCAGCTTGTTTGAAATGTCAGACAAACAAAATGATTTTGCTGCAGAGTTGTGTAGCATTGTGCCGGCCGATTAGCTCAGTTGCTAAGCCCACCTTATCGGTTCTGGAGGTCCGAGGTTCGATTGCTGGGTCGGCCAAATTGTCACAGTGTCGCCAACGCCTCGCCACCGATGCGACGTTTGTTCGGAGGTGTGTGGCCCAGGCGCTGCGCCGCGTAGGTGGGCTCCGCCACCCGTTACACGCTTGGGCGTAATATGGCGAGTATGATGAAGTTTTGACTTTTTGTGCAGCATTATCACTGTACACGTGAAGAAATTTTAGGATAATAAATTTATTGAGATTTCGATGACTGTATTACAGAAATGTAACAAGTCGTTACAATATTATTAAGTTTATGGAGCACAGGCTGCAGGAAATTAAACTTGCTTGATGTGTGATAATGCCCACTTATACTTTCCACGGATTTGTTGTTTTTTTAAGTTGTAAAAGCGAAGTCACTCTGCTGTTCCCTTAGACGTTTGGGTCCCTAGTAAGCTTGATTGGGAAGCCACAAGCGGGTGCTTGCAGCTGCCATCTAGTTTTTTATGGCTTACCGAAAAGGGAAGCCATATTGTTTTTACTTGGCCATTGCTGCATTTTTTGACACTTCCAGCAGCTGTAGCTGCAAAACTACTGTTCCAATTCAAAAGTGACCTGGAGTTCATATGTGTGTCCCACCTAGGTCTACACCTTGGTCGCCCTAATTTTCCCCGACAACCCCCCACTTTCCACAAAAAATATATTTTGTTTCCGAAAAACTCTTTTTTTTCTTTTTTTTTTTTTATTTTTCAACACCAAATTTTGTGCAGCTTAAGGCTTTTGAACCGCTGATGCTAGAGACTTGAATTTTTCCGGGATGGTAGATCTTGATCGGAACTTGTGCCTAACAACTTTTGGGGGTGGCGACTGTCACGTTAAAGGTCAAAGCTCAAAAAACCAAATTTACCAAAACCTAATAACTTTTAAATGACAACAATTAGGACCTTCAAATTTTCACAGTATATGCATATGATCATGAGGAACAAAAATATGCACAACAACGACCTGTTTGTGACGTCACTTAGGGTCAAAGGTCAATGAGCAATTTTCAACAAATTTTTGTGCAGCCTAAGGTTTTTGAACTGCAAATGCTAGAGACTTGAAATGCTCAGGAATGATAGACTTCCATGTGAGCTTGTGCCTAACAGCTTTTGGGGGGTGGCGGTCAACAGGTTAAACGTCAAACGTCAATCCAGTAAAATGATAAAAAGTCTGATCAAACGCTAATAACTTGTGAATGGCAACTGGTAGGACCTTCAAATTTACGGAGCAGATGCATCTCAACCAGGGTACAAGCGGACCATCAATGATTGGTTTTGCGTGACGTCACTTGGGGTCAAAGATCAAATAAGCAAATATGTTGTTTGGCGTATAACTATTGATTAAAAATCATGGGAATTTGAAAATTACAGCGATGGTGTATCTTACTTTGTTCTTGCAGTGTACCAACTATAAACGCTCCATGTCACGTGACTCGGGGTCAAAGGTCAAAAAACCGATGAATGTTGCCAATATTGCGCAGTCTAGGGCATTTGAACTGCTGAATGCTGATGCTAGATGCTTGAAAGTTTCAGGGATGATAGACCTTGACGTAAACTTGTGTCTCACAACTTTCGGGGGGTGGCGGTCGAGTGGTTTCAAGTCAAAAGTGAATATAAAAAAAGCATTCACAAGCTCATAACTGTTAAATGGCAACAGCTATGACCTTCAAACTATCGGAAGATATTAATCTTAATGTGGGTAACAAAAATATCAATATAATGAAGGGTTGCTCCAGAGCACCTGACTTGGAGTCAAAGGTAAAAAGCGTGAACTTTCGGGAAACCTCATAAACTTCAAGCATTTTTTCTTATCCGTTAGAGGGCAGTAGGGTAACATGTTTTTGAGGTAGTTTAGCTTCAAACTTTTTCATTCGTGAGTGAGCCGTATGAGTTTGTGTTTAAACTGACGTTTTAAGCAACAATAAGGAGCACATGGGAGTTGGCCAAGTGGTTGGTGCATTGAACTCATGACTTAGCTTTGCGGATTCCTCGCATTGAAACTGTGTTTGCATTGGGGCGTAGAGTTTGTTAAGTTAATAGCTAGCATAGTCCGCTATCAGATCATCAGGCATGTGGTTTTGCGAAATTGGTTGTAATTAGCACTTGTTTGCTGTATTTGATTCACGCCTTAAGCAATTGGGTGACTGGACAAATTCAAAACTGTTTGGCTGTACCTCGATAAGTGTCAAAGTGTTGGTTTAAGTAGTCACAGCACTTTTATTTAATGCGAGCAACGTTGGTTTTTCAGTCGCTTTGCTTTTTACGAGTTGCTTTTTACGAGTTTTACTTGTAAGTTGCTAAAAAGTTGCCATTCATAAATAAGTATTAAGTTGTAACTTTTAAGTTTCAACTTATCAACAAGTGGTCCTTTAATGACTTCAATTGATTTATCTGCAATACCTTGGGCGAAGTGTTACGCGAAATATTGCAGCCATTATGGTTTGCGCAGATTTCTTGCTTTTAGAATCGAACACAAGCTCGATGATTCAGTTTCGTTTTGTGTGAGTGCAGTCGTCCTTGCAGCTGCACAAAACCTTCAAAAATCATGGTGTTTTTTGTTTGAATTTGCTGCAAGATTTGCCAGCTTGTTTGAAATGTCAGACACACAAAATGATTTTGCTGCAGAGTTGTGTAGCATTGTGCCGGCCGATTAGCTCAGTTGCTAAGCCCACCTTATCGGTGCTGGAGGTCCGAGGTTCGATTGCCGGGTCGGTCAAATTGTCACAGTGTCGCCAACGCCTCGCCACCGTTGATGCGTTTGTTCGCAATTGTGTGGCCCAGGCGCTGCGCCGCAGAGATGGGCCCGGCCACCCGTTACACGCTTGGGGGTATTGCGGCGAGTATGATGAAGTTTTGACTTTTTGTGCAGCATTATCACTGTACACGTGAAGAAATTTTAGGAAAATAGTTTTATTGAGATTTCCATCACTGCATTACAGAAACGGAAAAATTCGTTACAATATTATTAAGTTTATGGAGCACAGGCTGCAGGAAATTAAACTTACTTCATGAGTGATAATGCCCACCCATAATTTGCACGATTTTAATATTTTTTTCAGTTGTAAAAGCGCAGTCAGTCTACTGTTCCCTTAGACGTTTTGGGTCCCTAGAAAGCTTGATCGGGAAGCCATAAGCGGGTGCTTGCAGCTGCCATCTAGTTTTCTTTTTTTTTTTTTCAACACCAAATTTTGTGCAGCCTAAGGCTTTTGAACCGCTGATGCTAGAGACTTGATGTTCTCAGGAATGGTAGATCTTGATCGGAACTTGTGCCTAACAACTTTTGGGGCGTGGGGGTCGTCAGGCTAAAGGTCAAAGCTCAAAAAACCAAATTTACCCAAACCTAATAACTTTTGAATGACACTAGATAGGACTTTCAACTTTTCACAGTATATGCATATCAAGGTGGGGAACAAAAATATGCACAACAATGACATGTTTGTGACGTCACTTAAGGTCAAAGGTCAAATGAACGAATCCTAAAAAATTTTTGTGCAGCCTAAGGTTTTTGAACCGCTGCTGCTAGAGACTTGAAATTCTCAGGGATGATAGACTTCCATGTGAACTTGTGCCTATCAACTTTTGGGGGGTGGCGGATAACAGGTTAAACGTCAAACGTCAATCAAATAAATCGATAAAACGTCTGATCAAACGCTAATAACTTGTGAATGGCAGCTGGTAGGACCTTCAAATTTATGGAGCAGATGCATCTCAACCAGGGTACAAACGGACCAACAGTGACTAGTTTTGCGTGACGTCACTTGGGATCAAAGATCAAATAAGCAAATATGTTGTTTAGCGTATAACTATTGATTGAAAGCACATAAAAACTTGAAATATATAGGGTTGGTGTGTCTTGGTATGTACTTGTAGTGTGCCAAATATAGACGTCTATGTCACGTGACTCGGGGTCAAAGGTCAAAAAACCGAAAAGTGTTGCCAATATTGAGCAGCCTAAGGCGTATGAACCGCTGATGCTAGAGACTTGAAATGTTCAGGGATGGTAGATATCAATGTGAACTTGTGCCTAACACCTTTTGAGGGGGTTGCGATCGTCAGGTTAAAGGTCAAAGCTCAAATAACCAAATTTACCTAAACCCAATAACTTTTGAATGACATTAGGTAGGACCTTCAATATTTTACAGTGCATGCATATGAACATGGGAAACAAAAATATGCACAACAACGACCTGTTTGTGACGTCACTTAGGGTCATAGGTCAAATCAACGAATCTTAACGAATTTTTGTGCAGCCTAAGGTTTTTGAACCGCTGCTGCTAGAGACTTGAAATGCTCAGGGATGATAGACTTCCATGTGAGCTTGTGCCTAACAACTTTTGGGGGTTGCCAAGGATAAGGTTAAACGTCAAACGTCAATCAAGTAAATCGATAAAAAATCTGATCAAACGCTAATAACTTGTGAATGGCAGCTGGTAGGACTTTTAAGTTCATGGAGCAGATGCATCTCAACCAGGGTACAAAACGACCAACAATGATTGGTTTTGCGTGACGTCACTTGGGGTCAAAGATCAAATAAGCAAATATGTTGTTTGGCGTATAACTAATGCGTGAAAACACATAAGAACTAGCAATTGATAGAGCTCGTGTGTCTTGGTATGTACTTGCAGTGTAGCAACTATAAACGCTCCATGTCACGTGACTCGAGATCAAAGGTTAAAAAACCGATAAATGTTGCCAATATTGCGCAGTCTAAGGCGTTTGAACCGCTGATGCTAGAGGCTGGAAGTGTTCAGGGATGATAGACCTCGACGTAAACTAGTGTCTCACAACTTGTGGGGTGTGGCAGTCAAATGGTTTCGGGTCAATAATAGGAAAATATTCACAAGCTCATAACTGTTAAATGGCAACAGCTATGACCTTCAAACTATCGGAGGATATTAATTGCGGTCTGGGTAACAAAAATATCAATATAATGAAGGGTTACTCCAGAACACCTGACTTGGAGTCTAACGTAAAAAACGTTAAATTTCAGGAAACCTCATAAACTTCAAGCATTTTTTCTTATCCGTTAGAGGGCAGTAGGGTAACATGTTTTTGAGGTAGTTTAGCTTCAAACTTTTTCATTCGTGAGTGAGCCGTATGAGTTTGTGTTTAAACTGACGTTTTAAGCAACAATAAGGAGCACATGGGAGTTGGCCAAGTGGTTGGTGCATTGAACTCATGACTTAGCTTTGCGGATTCCTCGCATTGAAACTGTGTTTGCATTGGGGCGTAGAGTTTGTTAAGTTAATAGCTAGCATAGTCCGCTATCAGATCATCAGGCATGTGGTTTTGCGAAATTGGTTGTAATTAGCACTTGTTTGCTGTATTTGATTCACGCCTTAAGCAATTGGGTGACTGGACAAATTCAAAACTGTTTGGCTGTACCTCGATAAGTGTCAAAGTGTTGGTTTAAGTAGTCACAGCACTTTTATTTAATGCGAGCAACGTTGGTTTTTCAGTCGCTTTGCTTTTTACGAGTTGCTTTTTACGAGTTTTACTTGTAAGTTGCTAAAAAGTTGCCATTCATAAATAAGTATTAAGTTGTAACTTTTAAGTTTCAACTTATCAACAAGTGGTCCTTTAATGACTTCAATTGATTTATCTGCAATACCTTGGGCGAAGTGTTACGCGAAATATTGCAGCCATTATGGTTTGCGCAGATTTCTTGCTTTTAGAATCGAACACAAGCTCGATGATTCAGTTTCGTTTTGTGTGAGTGCAGTCGTCCTTGCAGCTGCACAAAACCTTCAAAAATCATGGCGTTTTTTGTTTGAATTTGCTGCAAGATTTGCCAGCTTGTTTGAAATGTCAGACACACAAAATGATTTTGCTGCAGAGTTGTGTAGCATTGTGCCGGCCGATTAGCTCAGTTGCTAAGCCCACCTTATCGGTGCTGGAGGTCCGAGGTTCGATTGCCGGGTCGGTCAAATTGTCACAGTGTCGCCAACGCCTCGCCACCGTTGATGCGTTTGTTCGCAATTGTGTGGCCCAGGCGCTGCGCCGCAGAGATGGGCCCGGCCACCCGTTACACGCTTGGGGGTATTGCGGCGAGTATGATGAAGTTTTGACTTTTTGTGCAGCATTATCACTGTACACGTGAAGAAATTTTAGGAAAATAGTTTTATTGAGATTTCCATCACTGCATTACAGAAACGGAAAAATTCGTTACAATATTATTAAGTTTATGGAGCACAGGCTGCAGGAAATTAAACTTACTTCATGAGTGATAATGCCCACCCATAATTTGCACGATTTTAATATTTTTTTCAGTTGTAAAAGCGCAGTCAGTCTACTGTTCCCTTAGACGTTTTGGGTCCCTAGAAAGCTTGATCGGGAAGCCATAAGCGGGTGCTTGCAGCTGCCATCTAGTTTTCTTTTTTTTTTTTTCAACACCAAATTTTGTGCAGCCTAAGGCTTTTGAACCGCTGATGCTAGAGACTTGATGTTCTCAGGAATGGTAGATCTTGATCGGAACTTGTGCCTAACAACTTTTGGGGCGTGGGGGTCGTCAGGCTAAAGGTCAAAGCTCAAAAAACCAAATTTACCCAAACCTAATAACTTTTGAATGACACTAGATAGGACTTTCAACTTTTCACAGTATATGCATATCAAGGTGGGGAACAAAAATATGCACAACAATGACATGTTTGTGACGTCACTTAAGGTCAAAGGTCAAATGAACGAATCCTAAAAAATTTTTGTGCAGCCTAAGGTTTTTGAACCGCTGCTGCTAGAGACTTGAAATTCTCAGGGATGATAGACTTCCATGTGAACTTGTGCCTATCAACTTTTGGGGGGTGGCGGATAACAGGTTAAACGTCAAACGTCAATCAAATAAATCGATAAAACGTCTGATCAAACGCTAATAACTTGTGAATGGCAGCTGGTAGGACCTTCAAATTTATGGAGCAGATGCATCTCAACCAGGGTACAAACGGACCAACAGTGACTAGTTTTGCGTGACGTCACTTGGGATCAAAGATCAAATAAGCAAATATGTTGTTTAGCGTATAACTATTGATTGAAAGCACATAAAAACTTGAAATATATAGGGTTGGTGTGTCTTGGTATGTACTTGTAGTGTGCCAAATATAGACGTCTATGTCACGTGACTCGGGGTCAAAGGTCAAAAAACCGAAAAGTGTTGCCAATATTGAGCAGCCTAAGGCGTATGAACCGCTGATGCTAGAGACTTGAAATGTTCAAGGATGGTAGATATCAATGTGAACTTGTGCCTAACACCTTTTGAGGGGGTTGCGATCGTCAGGTTAAAGGTCAAAGCTCAAATAACCAAATTTACCTAAACCCAATAACTTTTGAATGACATTAGGTAGGACCTTCAATATTTTACAGTGCATGCATATGAACATGGGAAACAAAAATATGCACAACAACGACCTGTTTGTGACGTCACTTAGGGTCATAGGTCAAATCAACGAATCTTAACGAATTTTTGTGCAGCCTAAGGTTTTTGAACCGCTGCTGCTAGAGACTTGAAATGCTCAGGGATGATAGACTTCCATGTGAGCTTGTGCCTAACAACTTTTGGGGGTTGCCAAGGATAAGGTTAAACGTCAAACGTCAATCAAGTAAATCGATAAAAAATCTGATCAAACGCTAATAACTTGTGAATGGCAGCTGGTAGGACTTTTAAGTTCATGGAGCAGATGCATCTCAACCAGGGTACAAAACGACCAACAATGATTGGTTTTGCGTGACGTCACTTGGGGTCAAAGATCAAATAAGCAAATATGTTGTTTGGCGTATAACTAATGCGTGAAAACACATAAGAACTAGCAATTGATAGAGCTCGTGTGTCTTGGTATGCTCTTGCAATGTATCAACTATAAACGCTCCATGTCACGTGACTCGAGGTCAAAGGTCAAAAACCGATAAATGTTGCCAATATTGCGCAGTCTAAGGCGTTTGAACCACTGATGCTAGAGGCTGGAAGTGTTCAGGGATGATAGACCTCGACGTAAACTAGTGTCTCACAACTTTCGGGGGGTGGCGGTCAAGCGATTTGGGGTCAAAGATCAATAACAGGAATATATTCACAAGCTCATAACTGTTAAATGGCAACAGCTATGACCTTCAAATTATCGTAGGATATTAATCTCAATCTGGTTAGCAAAAATATCAATATAATGAAGGGTTACTCCAGAGCACATGACTTGGAGTCAAACGTAAAAAACGTTAAATTTCAGGAAACCTCATAAACTTCAAGCATTTTTTCTTATCCGTTAGAGGGCAGTAGGGTAACATGTTTTTGAGGTAGTTTAGCTTCAAACTTTTTCATTCGTGAGTGAGCCGTATGAGTTTGTGTTTAATCTGACATTTTTAGCAGCAATAAGGGGCACATGGGAGTTGGCCAAGTGGTTGGTGCATTGAACTCATGACTTAGCTTTGCGGATTCCTCGCATTGAAACTGTGTTTGCATTGCGGCGAAGAGTTTGTTAAGTCAATAGCTAGCATAGTCCGCTCTCAGATCATCAGGCATGTGGTTTTGCGAAATTGGTTGTAATTAGCACTTGTTTGCTGTATTTGATTCACGCCTTATGCAATTGGGTAACTGGACAAATTCAAAACTGTTTGGCTGTACCTTGATGAGTGTTAAAGTTTTCGTGGAAGTAGTCACAGCACTTATATTTAATGTGAGCAATGTTGATTTATCAATCGCTTTACGTTTTTAGTTGCTAAAAAACCGCCATTCATAAGTAAGTATTAAGTTGTAACTTCTAAGTTTCAACTTATCAACAAGTGTGACTTCAATTGATTTATCTGCAATACCTTGAGCGAAGTGTTATGCGAAATATTGCAGCCATTAATTTTAGCGCAGATTGTTATGCACTGTAATCGCTGCTTCAAAAGTGAGTTTTATGCCGCGATTTGTTGCCCTTAGAATCGAACACAAGCTCGATGATTTAATTTGGTTTTGTGTGAATGCAGTCGTCCTTGCAGTTGCACAAAACCTTCAAGAATCATGGCGTTTATTGTTCGATTTTACTGCAAGATTTGCCAGCTTGTTTGAAATGTCAGACACACAAAATGATTTTGCTGCAGAGTTGTGTAGCATTGTGCCGGCCGATTAGCTCAGTTGCTAAGCCCACCTTATCGGTTCTGGAGGTCCGAGGTTCGATTGCTGGGTCGGTCAAATTGTCACAGTGTAGCCAACGGCTCACCACCGTTGCGACGTTTGTTCGGAGGTGTGTGGCCCAGGCGCTGCGCCGCGTAGGTGGGCTCCGCCACTCGTTACACGCTTGGGCGTAATATGGCGAGTATGATGAAGTTTTGACTTTTTGTGCAGCATTATCACTGTACACGTGAAGAAATTTTAGGATAATAGTTTTATTGAGATTTCGATGACTGTATTACAGAAATGTAACAAGTCGTTACAATATTATTAAGTTTATGGAGCACAGGCTGCAGGAAATTAAACTTGCTTGATGTGTGATAATGCCCACTTATACTTTCCACGGATTTGTTGTTTTTTTAAGTTGTAAAAGCGAAGTCACTCTGCTGTTCCCTTAGACGTTTGGGTCCCTAGTAAGCTTGATTGGGAAGCCACAAGCGGGTGCTTGCAGCTGCCATCTAGTTTTTTATGGCTTACCGAAAAGGGAAGCCATATTGTTTTTACCTGACCATTTCTGCATTTTTTGACACTTCCAGCAGCTGTAGCTGCTAAACTACTGTTCCAATTCAAAAGTGACCAGAAGTTCAAATGTGTGTCCCACCTAGGTCTACACCTTGGTTGCCCTAATTTTCCCCGACAGCCTCCCACTTTCTAGAAAAAAATATTTTCTTTCCGAAAAAAATTTTTTTTCAACACCAAATTTTGTGCAGCTTAAGACTTTTGAACCGCTGATGCTAGAGACTTGAAATGTTCAGGGATGGTAGATCTTATTGGAAACTTGTGCCTAACAACTTTTGGGGCGTGGTGGTCATCAGGTTAAAGGTCAAAGCTCAAATAACCAAATTTACCAAAACCAAATAACTTTTGAATGACATTAGGTAGGACCTTCAATATTTTGCAGTATATGCATATCAATGTGGGGAACAAAAATATGCACAACAATGACTTGATTGTGACGTCGTTTAGAGTCAAAGGTCAAATCAACGAATCTTAACGAATTTTTGTGCAGCCTAAGGTTTTTGAACCGCTGATGTTAGAGACTTGAAATGCTCAGGGATGATAGACTTCCATGTGAGCTTGTGCCTAACAGCTTTTGGGGGTGGCGATCGACAGGTTAAACGTCAAACGTCAATCAAGTAAATCGATAAAAAATCTGATCAAACGCTAATAACTTGTGAATGGCTACTGGTAGGACCTTCAAGTTCATGGAGCAGATGCATCTCAACCAGGGTACAAAACGACCAACAATGATTGGTTTTGCGTGACGTCACTTGGGGTCAAAGATCAAATAAGCAAATATGTTGTTTAGCATATAACTAATGCGTGAAAGCACATAAGAACTAGCAATTGATAGAGCTCGTGTGTCTTGGTATGTACTTGCAGTGTAGCAACTATAAACGCTCCATGTCACGTGACTCGAGATCAAAGGTTAAAAAACCGATAAATGTTGCCAATATTGCGCAGTCTAAGGCGTTTGAACCGCTGATGCTAGAGGCTGGAAGTGTTCAGGGATGATAGACCTCGACGTAAACTAGTGTCTCACAACTTGTGGGGTGTGGCAGTCAAATGGTTTCGGGTCAATAATAGGAAAATATTCACAAGCTCATAACTGTTAAATGGCAACAGCTATGACCTTCAAACTATCGGAGGATATTAATTGCGGTCTGGGTAACAAAAATATCAATATAATGAAGGGTTACTCCAGAACACCTGACTTGGAGTCTAACGTAAAAAACGTTAAATTTCAGGAAACCTCATAAATTTCAAGCATTTTTTCTTATCCGTTAGAGGGCAGTAGGGTAACATGTTTTTGAGGTAGTTTAGCTTCAAACTTTTTCATTCGTGAGTGAGCCGTATGAGTTTGTGTTTAAACTGACGTTTTAAGCAGAAATAAGGGGCACATGGGAGTTGGCCAAGTGGTTGGTGCATTGGACTCATGACTTAGCTTTGCGGATTCCTCGCATTGAAACTGTGTTCGCATTGCGGCGAAGAGTTTGTTAAGTTAATAGCTAGCATAGTCCGCTATCAGATCATCAGGCATGTGGTTTTGCGAAATTGGTTGTAATCAGCACCTGTTTGCTTTATTTCATTCACGCCTTATGCAATTGGGTAACTGGACAAATTCAACACTGTTTGGCTGTACCTTGATGAGTGTCAAAGTTTTCGTTGAAGTAGTCACAGCACTTTTATTTAATGCGAGCAATGTTGGTTTATCAGTCGTTTTACTTTTTTAAGGTAGGAAGTTGCCATTCATAAGTAAGTATTAAGTTGTAACTTCTAAGTTTCATCTTATCAACAAGTGGTCCTTTATTGACTTCAATTGATTGATCTGCAATACCTTGAGCGAAGTGTTATGCGAAATATTGCAGCCATTAATTTTAGCGCAGATTGTTACGCACTGTAATAGCTGCTTCAAAAGTGAGTTTTATGCCGCGATTTGTTGCCCTTAGAATCGAACACAAGCTCGATGATTCAGTTTCGTTTTGTGTGAATGCAGTCGTCCTTGCAGCTGCACAAATCGTTCAAGAATCATGGCGTTTATTGTTCGATTTTACTGCAAGATTTGCCAGCTTGTTTGAAATGTCAGACAAACAAAATGATTTTGCTGCAGAGTTGTGTAGCATTGTGCCGGCAGATTAGCTCAGTTGCTGTTACGGCGAGTATAACGAAGATTTGATTTTTTGTGCAGCATTATCATTGTACACGTGAAGAAATTTAAGGATAAAGGTTTTGTTGAGATTTTCATCACTGTATTATAGAAATGTAAGAATTCGGTACAATATTATTAAGTTTATGGAGCACAGGCTGCAGGAAATTAAACTTACTTCATGAGTGATAATGCCCATCTATAATTCGCACGATTTTAATATTTTTTTCAGTTGTAAAAGCGCAGTCACTCTACTGTTCCCTTAGACGTTTGGGTCCCTACAAAGCTTGATGGGGAAGCCATAAGCGGGTGCTTGCAGCTGCCATCTAGTTTTATTGAGATTTCGATCACTGTATTACAGAAATGTAAAAAGTCGTCAGAATGTTAAGTTTATGGAGCACAGGCTACAGGAATTTAAACTTACTTCATGCATGATAGTGCCCACTTATATTTTGCACGATTTTGTTATTTTTTTAGTTGTAAAAGCGAAGTCACTCTACTGTTCCCTCAGACGTTTGGGTCTTTAGAAAGCTTGATCGGGAAGCCATAAGCGGGTGCTTGCAGCTGCCATCAAGTTTTTTTTTCTTTTTTTTTTTTCAACACCAAATTTTGTGGAGCCTAAGGCTTTCGAACCGCTGATGCTAGAGACTTGAAGTTCTCAGGGATGATAGACTTCCATGTGAACTTGTGCCTATCAACTTTTGAGGGGTGGCGGTCGTGATCAAACGCTAATGGCAATCTGATCAAACGCTAATAACTTGTGAATGGCAGCTGGTAGGACCTTCAAATTTACGGAGCAGATGAATCTCAACCAGGGTACAAAACGACCAACAGTAATTAGTTTTGCGTGACGTCACTTGGGGTCAAAGATCAAATAAGCAAATATGTTGTTTAGCATATAACTATAATTAAAAAAACATGGGAACTTGTAAATTGCAGCGATGGTGTATCTTACTTTGTTCTTGCAGTGTACCAGCTATAAACGCTCCATGTCACGTGACTCGGGGTCAAAGGTCAAAAAACCGATGAATGTTGCCAATATTGCGCAGTCTAGGGCATTTGAACTGCTGATGCTAGATGCTTGAAGTGTTTAGGGATGATAGACCTTGACGTAAACTAGTGTCTCACAACTTTCGGGGGGTGGCGGTCGAGTGTTTAGGGGTCAAAGATCAATAACAGGAAAATATTCACAAGCTCATAACTGTTAAATGGCAACAGCTATGACCTTCAAATTATCGGAGGATATTAATTTTAATGTGGGTAACAAAAGTATCAATATAATGAAGGGTTACTCCAGAGCACCTGACTTGGAGTCTAACGTAAAAAACGTGAACTTTCGGGAAACCTCATAAACTTCAAGCATTTTTTCTTATCCGTTAGAGGGCAGTAGGGTAACATGTTTTTGAGGTAGTTTAGCTTCAAACTTTTTCATTCGTGAGTGAGCCGTATGAGTTTGTGTTTAAACTGACGTTTTAAGCAGTAATAAGGGGCACATGGGAGTTGGCCAAGTGGTTGGTGCATTGAACTCATGACTTAGCTTTGCGGATTCCTCGCATTGAAACTGTGTTCGCATTGGGGCGAAGAGTTTGTTAAGTTAATAGCTAGTATAGTCCGCTCTCAGATCATCAGGCTTACGGCTTTGCGAAATTGGTTGTAATCAGCACTTGTTTGCTGTATTTGATTCACGCCTTATGCAATTGGGTAACTGGACAAACTCAACACTGTTTGGCTGTACCTTGATGAGAGTCAAAGTGTTGGTTGAAGTAGTCACAGCACTACTACTTAATGCGAGCAACGTTGGTTTATCAGTCGCTTTACATTTTAAGTTGCTAAAAAGTTGCCATTCATAAGTAAGTATTAAGTTGTAACTTCTAAGTTTCATCTTATCAACAAGTGGTCCTTTATTGATTTCAAGTGATTGATCTGCAATACCTTGAGCGAAGTGTTACGCGAAATATTGCAGCCATTAATTGTTGCGCAGATTGTTAAGCACTGTAATCGCTGCTTCAAAAGTGAGTTTTATGCCGCGATTTGTTGCCCTTAGAATCGAACACAAGCTCGATGATTTAATTTGGTTTTGTGTGAGTGCAGTCGTCCTTGCAGCTGCACAAATCGTTCAAGAATCATCGCGTTTTTGTTTGAACTTACTGCAAGATTTGCCAGCTTGCTTGAAATGTCAGACAAGTTTTCAGGGATGGTAGATCTCAATGAGAACTTGTGCCTAACAACTTTTCGGGGGTGGCAGTCAACACCTTCAAGGTGAAAGGTCAAAAAACCAAATTTATCAAACGCGGTTAATTTTTGAATGGCAATAGGTAGGACCTTCGAATTTTCAGAGTGTATGTTATTTATGTGGGGAACAAAAATATGCACAATAATTATTTTTTTATGACGTCACTTAGGGTCAAAAGTCACATGAGTATTTCTCAACAGATTTTTGTGCAGCCTAAGGCTTTCGAACCGCTGATGCTAAAGACTTGAAATTTTAAGGGATGATAGAGCTCAAAATGAACTTGTGCCTAACAATTTTTGGGGGGTGGCGGTCAACAGGTTAAAGGTCAAAAGTTAATCAAAGAAGATGAATAAAAATCTTTCCAAATGCCAATAACTTGTGAACGAAAACAAGTAAGACCCTCAAAGTTGTCAAATGTATGCATTTCAATGAGGCTAAAAAAATATTTATAATGAATATCTGCATGTGACGTCATTTGGGGTCAAAAGCCAATATGTTGTTTGGGTTATAACTATTGATCAAAAACAGGTAGGAACTTGAAATTTTTACCGGGTTGGTGTGTCTACCCAGGTACTTGCATTGTATCAACTATAAACGCTCCATGTCACGTGATTCGGGGTCAAAGGTTAAAAAACTGATAAATGTTGCCAATATTAAGCAGTCTAAGGTTTTTGAACCGCTGATGCTAGAGACTTGAAATGTTCAGGGATGGTAGATATCAATGCGAACTTGTGTCTCACAACTTTTGGGGAGTGGCGGTCAACACGTTAAAGGTCAAAAAACGAAATTTATCAAAATTTAATAACTTTTGAACGGCAATAGGTAGGACCTTCAAATTTTCAGAGTGTATGCATATCAATGTGTGGAACAAAAATGTGCATACCAATTATCTATTTGTGACGTCACTTAGGGTCTAAGTTTAATTGACTTTAGGTCAAAGTTTAATTGATCAAATCTTAACAGTTTTTTGTGCAGCTTAAAGGTGCGTTTATCGATACGCGTTTTTTTGCATAGCGATAAACACCGGGAAAAAACGCGGGGGTGTTTACCGAAGTAGCAATGAGAATGGCGATTTTGCAGAGCTCGAAAAGCAGAAGGTATGATCAAGCACTTTTAAACTGCCGAGTTGTCTCAACCAGCAGACCGCAAAAGAAACAAACAACATCAGAGAGGCCAATTGCGTACTTCCGAAAGTTTTTAGTTGTTCTACTGCTATAAAGCTGATATACGGCATGAAGAACGTTGCATTTCGCGAGTGATAACAAGCAGCAGTATGAAGGATAAGAGCTGCATCTTTCGTAGTGAACTGTTTGCGTTGGTTAGAGCGCCGGGCTGGTAATCGAAAGGTTTTCCTGGCTAGTTACCCGAATACGTAGTTGTGTCCTTGGTAAAGACACGGAAAAATCTGCTTCCCATTGAGGCCAACCCTGTTGTGTTGGCCCAGTCTGACTAAAGAGTGAAGACCGCAAATTAAATCTGAAAAGTTTGCATTGTGTTGGCGTGGTAGACAACACACAGCGCTGGTTCATACAAAGAGAGGAACCCTTTGCGCCGCTTTTACTTTTTTAGTCTACATCACTCAATATTGTTTGTCGTTATTTGGAAAAGAAACGAAATCAGCTGTTTCTGCAGTAGGTATTGTAATTTTAAACGTTTGTGTGCAAAGCAACGTATTTATGAGTTTGTCAGCCATCACCCAGAAATGCCAAGCTACTGTAGAAAAAATAATATTTTGACTAAGTCACTTTTTCCTGAAAATAGTTTCAATTACAGATTGTAGGTGTTGAATAAATTTAAGCTCACAAAATTACTGCTAGGCGCGATCGTAGAACATTAGTACAAAAAGTTTATAGTACTGATTATAACCGACGGCTCACCCTTACATGATTAGGACAGAGTTGTAAACGGGTCGAAATTTAAGGCTCGAACCCGAAAATACAAGCCCGAACCTGAGAAATGTTTCAAGCCCGATTAGGGCGCGACTAAAGCCCGAAAACTAGCCGTTTTACTTAATCTTACTTGACAAAACAACAACATTACGAAGTGTGAAACCAATGTTTTGCATTATACATAAATTCTCGCTCCCTCACCATCTCTATTAACATCTCAATCGCTTCAGCAGCCATTAATTATTAATACTGTAGACTAGGCTGTTGTAAAATCAAAACTTTACCAGTAGGTCTAGCTACAGATTTTTCAAAAATGAAACTTTTCGCGCGCGTCGCGCGAATTTTTTTCTTCACCGAATAAAAAATCGCGGGCGCATTTTGACGCGCGGACATCGCGCGCGCTTATCGCGTGTTCGGTGAACGGCTACTTGAAAAATAATTAAGAGCGATGAAAAAAATCTCATGCATGGTAATCGCGACCCAAAAAACGTGTATCGGTAAACGTACCTTAAGGCTTTTAAACCGCTGATGTTAGAAACTTGAAAGTTTCAAGGATGATAGACCTTAATGTGAACTTGTGTCTAACAACTTCTGGGGGGTGGCAATCGACAGGTTAAAGGTCAAAGGTTAAACAAAGAAATTGAATAAAAATCCTCCCAAATGCCAATAACTTGTGAATGAAAACAAGTAGGAACTTCAAATTTATCAAGTGTATGCATCTCGATGAGGGTAAAAAATTTCACAGTGAACCTGTGCATGTGACGTCACTTGGGGTCAAAGGTCAAATAAGCAAATGTGCTGTTTGGCTTATAACTATTGATTGAAAACAGATAGGAACTTGAAATTTACAGGATTGGTGTGTCTTACCAAGTACTTGCATTGTACCAACTATAAACACTCTATGTCACGTGATTCGGGTCAAAGGACAAAAAAACCGATAAATGTTGCCAATATTGTGCAGTCTAGGGCATTTGGACTGCTGATGCTAGAGACTTGAAAGTTTCAGGGATGATAGACCTCGACGTAAACTTGTGTCTCACAACCTTTGGGGGGTAGCGGTCAAGCGATTTGGGGTCAAAGGTCAAAAACAGGAAAATATTCACAAGCTCATAACTGTTAAATGGCAACAGCTATGACCTTCAAATTTGCAAAGGTTATTAACCTCAATCTGGGTGACAATATTATTACTATCATGAAGGGTTACTCCAGAGCACCTGACTTGGAGTCTAACGTAAAAAACGTTAAATTTCAGGAAACCTCATAAACTTCAAGCATTTTTTCTTATCCGTTAGAGGGCAGTAGGGTAACATGTTTTTGAGGTAGTTTAGCTTCAAACTTTTTCATTCGTGAGTGAGCCGTATGAGTTTGTGTTTAAACTGACGTTTTAAGCAGCAATAAGGGGCACATGGGAGTTGGCCAAGTGGTTGGTGCATTGGACTCATGACTTAGCTTTGCGGATTCCTCGCATTGAAACTGTGTTCGCATTGGGGCGAAGAGTTTGTTAAGTCAATAGCTAGCATAGTCCGCTATCAGATCATCAGGCATGTGGTTTTGCGAAATTGGTTGTAATCAGCACTTGTTTGCTGTATTTGATTCACGCCTTATGCAATTGGATAACTGGACAAATTCAACACTGTTTGGCTGTAACTTGATGAGTGTCAAAGTTTTCGTTGAAGTAGTCACAGCACTTTTATTTAATGCGAGCAATCTTAGTTCATCAGTCGCTTTACATTTTAAGTTGCTACCATTCATAAGTATGTATTAAGTTGTAACTTCTAAGTTTCATCTTATCAACAAGTGGTCCTTTATTGACTTCAATTGATTTATCCGCAATTCCTTGAGCGAAGTGTTATGCGAAATATTGCCCCCTTTAGTTTTTGCGCAGATTGTTAAGCAGTGTTATCGCTGCTTTAAAAGTGAGTTTTATGCCACGATTTGTTGCCCTTAGAATCGAACACAAGCTCGATGATTTAATTTGGTTTTGTGTGAGTGCAGTCGTCCTTGCTGCTGCTTGTGCAGAGAATCATCTTGCAAGAATTGCAGTTGCACAAATCGTTCAAGAATCATCGCGTTTTTTGTTTGAGTTCACTGCAAGATTTGCCAGCCTGCTTGAGATGTCAGACAAGCAAGACCTTTTTGCTGCAGACTTGTGTAGCATTGCACCGGCCGATTAGCACCAGCCGCGGAAATGTGCCCCGCCACTCGTTTCACGCTTTGGCGTAATACGGCGAGTATGATGAAGATTTGATTTTTTGTGTAGCATTATCACTGTACACGTGAAGAAATTTAAGGATAATGGTTTTATTGAGATTTCGATCACTGTATCACAGAAATGTTTAAGAAGTTGTTACAATGTTAAGTTTATGGAGCACAGGTTACAGGAAGTTAAACTTACTTCGTGTATGATAATGCCCACCCATATTTGGCACGATTTTATCATTTTTTTTTTCAGTTGTAAAAGCGAAGTCACTCTACAGTTCCCTTCGATGTTTGGGTCCTTAGAAAGCTTGATCGGGAAGCCATAAGCGGGTGCATGCAGCTGCCACCTAGTTTGCTTCGATTTTTTTTTTATTGTTTTTTTTTTGATGTTGTTGATCATTTCATGGACAACTGAGCAGTCTATCCCACTTTGGCTTGTTATCAGTTCGAGATTGGGGCAAAACAAGGCTGTTTGTAATGGTACCTATATGTCAATTGCAATGTCAAGTTATCATTAGCAACAGAAATGCAACCTGCACTTATTGCTCGGTGCTAACGATGGCTTTTATGATATGACCATGAGCCATTTTGAGTGCCTGAAGTGCTAGTTTGACTAGCCTAGCTAGTGTTTCATCCCGAGAGGTCGGAACAAGAAATTTGGGGTATTAAAATTTTCCGTTTCCCGAGAAGTTTATGTCGGGATCCCGAAAAATGTCTTTACATTAGCAAGGATTTTAGTGGTACTGATATCTATCATTCCGACATAAAAAATGCGTTAGTTTTGCGTTACTGCAAATTAAAATTTTTTTTCTTGTTTTCGGAGTTCCAAGTCAAAATTGTTCTATTTATCTTAATTATACGTACACACACATGTTATACATTTTTGAAGAGGACTTGTTGCAGTTCGTTTTTTTAACATAATTTTTTTCTTCGAAAAAGTTTTCTGAAAGCCGAAATGCATCCCATAATGTGATGTCATTCTCAAAGTCTATTTATTTGGGTTGGTGACACTGGTGGTAAAAATAAAAATACCACAATGAATACCGAAAATCCTAGTTGGAAATTGTGCATCGTGATAACCTAAGGTCACATCATTGACTTCTTACTATAATAGACTCACAACTACGATTTTGCGCTAGCATTTCACGCTTGATTGAAGAGCATCTAAGCGCGTCGTATCAACCGTGTGCAGCGGGAGATTGCAGTAGCCAGACGGCTAGCTCAATTATCTTTGTGGCTTTATCTGAATTTTGGCCCATGTATTCATATATCCAGCTCAGTGTTTTTTAAGCTTTGGCTTGTGAAACTATTAAGCAATTTTGAAAGACCGCCAATTGCATTTATAACGTAGGACATGGCTTTGTACACTATTGCAGAAGCAGATTTTGCAAGACCGCGCGACAATTGTGAGAGACCATTTCGGTTTCTCAAAACGCCTTAAAAAAAACACTAGCTGATCTAGCTGCTTTTTCTATCCATCCAACCAATGGCAATGACATACATACCAGATACCAGGAGATTTCTTCAAGTCGAAAGATTTCCTGAGAAGAGTGTTTCTCCACTCTGCATCGATATCGAGCTACAGTAGACTACAGTGAGCAGTGCTCACTGTAGTCACTGTAGTCGCCGTTGTGCGAAGCTGGATGTGTTTGCTCTTGTTTTTTATACAATAACACAACTACGGGAAATGGTTGCTTCCAGTAACAAAAGGGCTCATTGACCAAGGTCAGAGCATATATATTTATTTAAAAACACAAAGTAAAAAAGTAAAAACCTCTACAGACTGTTTCACCTCAGCGGATCATCAGGAGGTATCTAAATTAGGGTTTAAAGTTAGTCTGGTAGTGAATAACTGATAGTAATATTGATAAACTACGCTTACTACACTAAAAACCTGACGTGAACCATAAAAGGAGAGTAGTCTCCGCTGCGAACAGCTCAGTGCTCAAGCGAGCTAGTCACAAGCTAGTCTAGAAACATTCGAAGAAAATAAAAAGCGTGGCCGGAATGCGGTACTATAGTAGAAAGGCGGATAGGGGGATGTTGAAATATTTGACGAGTGTTATAGGTAATAAAAAAAAGAGGGGCGGGCGGTCGCAAAGTAGATCAACGCATACAAATTTCACACAAAATAGTAAAGACGCATTAGAGAGGGTCTGTAATTTTAAGGGATAAATCTTTCTGTACTGAAGCGATAACGATAATCGATAATTTTAAAAATGCCATGGGCGATAACGATGATCGATAAATCTCAATTTCTTGAAGCGATATTGGTAATCGATAAACTATCGCCGATAAATTTTTCCGATAAATGTTGCGGTAAATTTTCATGTGTTTGACGAAGTTTGTTTTTTTATACGTCAAATTGCAAAAATGTTTTTCTAGATTTTTCAAGAAAAGAGAGCGGTTCACGGATTCTGCCGTAGAAATAGCGTGGGCCGCAAAGAGACCCGTCAACCGGTATTTTTAAAGGTCCGCTAACGGCCCAGTTCTATCTTTTGTTTCTAATTGGGCCGCTGACGAGCCGCTACCAAGTTTTGAACTCCCTTTCAACTTTCAGTTTTCTTTTAAATGTGGCTGAAGATTCATAAAAGAATGGGCTTTGGGCGAACTGGGCTTTATTTTGGGGATGTTGGGCAGGAGGTTGCGGGCCATGAGCGGTCCATGCTGCAAAAAAGTCAGCCCGTGCCATCTTTACTCTGCCGTGGCATTAAACAAAACGAAGAGCAATTTTTTACATTGCAAGAAGAATTTATGGACACCATGCATTTTGCCATAACGCTAACTCACTAATTTTGAACCCTGTGTGCATAAAGAATTATCGCTATAATTTATCGGCGATAACAAGATATATTTCAAAAGCTATATCGGTAATCGATAAATCAAAAGTATTTTGAGCGATAATCGATAATAAATTATCGCCGAAAAATTATCTCGATAAATGCCCATCTCTACTCGAGACAACTGGTATTGCATAATTAGGCCTATAGTTGACCAGACTTTTTATGTATGATAGTCCATAAATTAAGCAACTTGTAAAAGATAAGTTAAGCAGCTTGTGATCATAAGTTAAACAACTTGTGAAGAAGAAATTAGACTTTTTAAAATTACATGATGTGTACAAATTAGAGCTTGCTCAATTCATGCATAAGCTTTTCAAAAACAAGCTACCTAATTCATGCAATTATGATTTCTCAACGATTGAAAAAACTCATGATTATGAAACCAGGAGACCAAGCAGATCTAATTATTTTTTACCTCGAGTTTCTGAATGTACTGGGCAAAAGAAGGTTGAATTCCGGGGTGTTAAACTGTGGAACGAAATTAGCGAAAACTTAAAAAATAAACCCTTCAATTCGTTTGAAAATCAGTTTCAAGAAAATTTGATAAGAGAGTGCTGACTATATTGTTAACGCTGATCGACATTGTTTGTACTGTGCGCTATGTTTATATGAGTGCAAATTGTTTTACCGCTATTAGTAGGCCTGTGTGTTAACGCTTTGTGTCTTTAAACAAGGGGCATCTCGACTAGAAAATTTCAGGGTTATTCTATGCTCCTTGTTTCTTTCCGAATGTAAGGATTTGTTTTTTGTGCGTTACTTTGTGGAAAAAAAAATAAACTACTACTACTAGTAACCCGATTTGTTTCAACATTAGGCGAGTTCTTGTGGGAAGTAGTGACAGAGTTTTCGAGACAAGTCTCGGGTCTCGAGACACAATTTTCAAAGTCTCGTCTCGGTCTTGAACTACAAGTCTAGATCTTGAATCTCGTAAAATTATAGTCTTGAAATGCGAGAAGTCTGGAGATTCAAAATTTTAGGTTGTGTAGGACTAAAAAAACTTTGAATTTATTGGATGTGAGCATAAAATTAAAACATTGTCGGAGACATCTTACAACATTGCCATACGTTCTCTGCCATGTAAAAACCCATCAAAAAAAAATTAAAGAAAACCAGGCAAACTTTCATGCTCGCACCCGTTACGTTTTTATAATGGAGGGGTTCGGACCTCCCGAAAATACAAATTTTTACATATTTTATGTTCTAAATGTGTTAAAAAGATGAGTGATGCTTCAAAAGTTTCAGAATTTTTGAAACAGTAACTGTTGTATTCTTTACCACATTAATAACTCGTGGCAAATTGGGTGGATTTTAAGAAAAGTCCGAAAAAGAGAGTTTTTTGATTTGGTATCTCATTCCGTCAGCTTTCCAGTGATTTTTTTATTGGCAAAGAAAATCTGCTGTACTACGCTACAGATGAGATTGCAGATTCAGAGTAATGAATTTTTTCCTACCAACACCTGTCTTTGAAACTTATTTTAAAAACATCTAAGCATACCGGCAACAATAACAATAAGAGTCAGCGAAGATTTAAATCGCATGAAGTATGAACCAAAAATCAAATCTTCATTAAATTCGCGTTATTACGCCGAAGCGTGAAACGAGTGGTGAGCCCCATCTCTGCGGCTTAGCGCCAGGGCAACACCCTCTGAAAAACGTCGCAGCGGTGGCTAACCGTTGGCGGCACTGAGTCCGATTTGATCGGCCCGGGAATTGATCCCCAAATTTGAGCGACGAAATCGGGAGGACGCGAAGATTTTCTGGGATGATTGGAAGAAGCTTTTTAGGTGAAAAAGACCATGAAAGTTGATAGGTGTTAACATACGAATAAATTTTCTTAAAAGTTTTGGTCTCGCAAATTTTTCAAGTCTCGGTCTTGGTTCCGAGCATTAGGACTTAACTCCATCACTTATTTTAAAAACAGCCAAGCAACAGCAGGTCTGTTGATCAACACATGCAGATGCCGCAGTTAAATCATTAAAAATAACCAGCAGAAATTTACAGCGCAAGAAGTTGGGAGACTGTTTAGTCATGCGGAACGACCTAATCGAACTAAATTGAGCAAACTTGTAAATATGTTCGTAATCACAAAATGTTAGCGTAAAAAAAGTTATTCAAACAGGAAATACTTTAAAGTTAACCACGCACACCAATTTTCACACAAAACTAAACGGCGATTGTAGCGCAATAAACAAATAGTTCAAGCGGATAAATATTGGTTATTCGCGGAGCATTAGTAATGTGTCTCCCTATGAGAAGTCACTAGTTACATCATGATTACATCGCGATACGGTCCATATGACGTCATAATTGGAGTTCGTTTTTTTTTAACAATTAATCTGCTCAGTCATCGAGGCTTCAAACAGATTAGCGAAGAAAAGAGAGGAGCTATTAATTTTCTTTAAAATGAAGAGAAAGTGCAAAGATTTTTTGAAAAAGGACTAGAACATATCTCGGGATGCACTGCCAGGAGTGCTGAATAACTGAGTAGACTTATTGTTAAACATCACAAAAAACAAAAAAACGAACTCCAATTATGACGTCATATGGACCGTATCGCGGTGTGATCATGATATGACCTCAGGTTATCGCGATGCACAATTTCCAACTAGGATTTTTGGTTTTCACTTTGGTATTTTTATTTTTAATACCAGTGTCACCAACCCAAATAAATAGACTTTGAGAATGACGTCACATTATGGGATGCATTTCGGCTTTCAGAAAACTTTTTCGAAGAAAAAAATTATGTCATAAAACGAACTGCAACAAGTCCTCTCCAAAAATGCATCATTGAAAACCAGTTAAAGTTGTTTATTTTTAATGATACGCTTGTGCGATTTAATTTTGCAAACTAAAGCTTTCTTTGTTGAGTGCCTTGTGTTTAATTTTTGCTCTGCAACTCGAGGTTAGGTGCAGCGAATGCAAATAATTTGACTGGCTCAATATAGATTTGGGTTTGATCTTAGAACGTAACAATTTGTGCAAGGTTTCAGTCGCTCGCTATTATTTTGATATTTAGTAGTAAAAAATTAAAAACCTTTTTTGTTTACCGCTGCTGAATACTTCACCTTTGTTGGTTATCTCTAATTGCAATAACTGGTTAAGTCGTAAAGCTCTAGGTTAAAATATCTGTTAAAAAGCAAACTGCTTCTTCCGACTTGATATCAAAAGCAGTAAAGAATGGGTCCTTTTAGTGGAAGGTTACCTATTTTCCGATAGTACCAAGCGCACCCAACTACTCATGATGTTGGCACAGTAAATAAAAAGAGTATTGAAATCTAACCCTGATTCGCATTAACTTACAATTTCAAAAAGTATGTTACCGAAATACTCTCCCCATAACGTGTTTTTCAGCATTTTACTCAACCCCAAATGTTCGCAATAGCAATACGCAGCAAAATTATGTAGCACTTTATTAATATATGTCTGTTAAGCACACGAATATAGCTTAACGAAAAGCCAAAGAATATAAAAATCACGTTTTTTTTAATAGATTCACAAAAAACATGTTTTTTTGCAAACTAGGAACACTAGTTTGATAAGCCTTGACTTACAACACTAGGAAGGGCTATTTGAGAACAAAATACTTAAAATATATTTCGCAAATTCTTGCAGGTCTTTGTAACGTACAGAAACATGGCAACACCATTGGACGGGAAATGCCGAAGTTCTGTCCCAAATCGGCCAAATGCAACCTGGAAGAAGAAACTCCCAATCATCATGTGGGAGAATGCGTTTTCTACCAAACACTTCAAAAGTAGATTTTTGTAAAAGAAGAAAACATAATTAATTCTGTGGCGGTAAAATTCGCAATTAATGGGCCTAAATGATCGCCTAAATCAAACTGTGGTCGGCAACTTTTTTTGCACAGCGGACCAACTTAAAACTGAATTTTTTTTGCGGACTGACCTTTCAAAAATTACTAATATGTTTCAGCAATAAAACAGCTCGGATTTATTCAGAACTGAAAACCTCAATCTTGTTTTAGCCGATACTCGAACCAAAGTATCAAACTTTTTAAATTTTGCTGCAGTAGCAGCTTTGCTTTAATTTTTTATAGTAGCTTGTCAAACCAGGGGGGTTATTACAGGATGCTCGTTAAGCGGCTTGCGAGCTCGCAAACTGCTCGGTAAAAATTTTTTTCTCGCTAACGCGCTTTTCGGGATTAGAGGATTTTCCGAGCTGGCGAACTTGCTCGGCAAGTAGCAAGAAAAACTAGAACTTAACGTTAAGTTACCGAGCGACAATTTCATACACAACTACTCACGGCAGAGAGCAGTTTTTTAGGTCATGGTTCATGCACAATAGCTAATACCTAGTATATCACACAACTAGCGCTTTACACAACTCTCAGGCTTGTTGTGAAATGGTAGACTCAAGTTCAAGCAAGTTTATTCATTCGTGCGAAAAAGCATAAGGCTTATCAAGTCGTACACCCTATCTCAAACATGACGCATGTCAACAGAAAAAATCAAATTTTCAAAAATATAAAACAAATCAAAGAAGAAAAATGCAAAGCATGTACAGTCAGCAATCAGCATATAATAGGCTAGCTGTTGATTACTGGCATGCCCCAAGTCTAGCACTAAAACTGTGCTAGTATTACAAAGTTGGGATGATTTTAAGTTTGTTACAGGTAAGAGTGTATGTAGTAATAGTGCCTACAGATGTACCGGAGACTTGCGGTGAGGTGCTAGACTAGCAGCTGTTGTTTGCTGGCTAGCGCCTAGTCTTATGCTAAAACTGTGCTAGAAGGCCTATTATTGCAAACATGCGTTGGCTACAGACTTTGTCGGAGAGTAGCCTATGCAGTAATGGTATCTTCCACCAGCAACTGTTTGAGGCCATGGCCAGCAACTGCTAGTCTCGCACCTCACAACAAGACTATGCAATGCATCTGTAGACACCATTACTGCATACACTCTCACCTATAACCAAGTTAAAACTATCCCAACTTTGTAATACTAGCACAATTTTAGCACTAACCTAGGCGCTAGTCTGCAAACAGCAGCTGCCAGTCTAGCACTTCACAACAAGCCTATACAAAGTATACATACCAGGGCTGCGAACTCGCACTCAAACTCGAAAGACCTCGATCAATTTGCCGAACTCGAACTTAACCTCAAAAAATATTTTTTCTGAACTTGCACTCGCATAAAACTGTTCGAGTTCATTAGAAAGATATTTTAATTGTTGAAAAGAAATGAAAGATCACTACGAAATATAGTTTACACCGATTTACAAGCAAAATTTAAGCGGGTTAACTCGCTTACGTCAGACACAAACTTACGTCGTTCTGCTTAAGTAAGCTTTGCGGTTTGGAAATTACTCACTTGGACAGGTAGGTTCAACCCGCTAAAAAATGCGTTGAAAGAACAGCCAGTTAAACCAAAAAATCTCTTTAACTGAAGCTGAAGCGAGTAACCCGCATAATCAAACCCGCTAATGTAAATAGGCCTTTTGTTGTTCAAGTAGTCACAATCTGTGTAAATTGAAGTTATGATTAATCTGTGTGAATTGAAGTTATGATTTAACAAAAAAAGAAGCTGCATGTCGTTTATTTGTTCATGCCATTGCAACCTATAAAGTCCAGGGTCGCGAACTCAAACTTAAACTCGGCGAATTCGATCACTTTTGCCGAACTCAAACTCGAAAAATAATATTCTTGGAACTCGAACTTGAACTTGCTAATATCTCTTGAACTCGGTTAAAAATCGATTGAGTTCGCAGCCCTGATGCATACCGAGCAATTAGCGAGACACTCGGCTTTACGGAGTAGCTGCTTTTTCTGCAAGCGCAACCTGTAATCCCAACATATCAAGCTCGTTATCTCGGCTGTCGCTCGGAGAATTTTCTCCTCCGAGAAGAATTAACGAGAGAAATCGCTCGCTAACACATAAAATCCTGTGATAGTCCTTCCTGATTTCTAATAATGTTGTTCTCTCTCTTAACTAGCTTACTTAGTTTAGCGCTCTTTGATTGACCCAAGATTTATGATAAAAAGTGACAGCATAATTAAATGTTTGCGGTCAAATCAATATATTTGCCTTGGTAACTTGGTTAATTCTAAGATTTTGAGTGGGCTAAATTTGCATAACTAGATTACCAGAATGGTACTATAAAGTATTCTTCAAAAACGTCCTAAAATTGCGTTTAACGTTTTAAAAACGCTTTACAATTACACCATTAAATCTGAAAACGCAGACAGACCGGTAGCAAACTTCACACGGACCGCACTGACCACTGCCCTACACAATATGTGCCTAACAAGAATTTTTGCTAGTCTGACTGACACCACCACCTCTTAATAATAATAATAACAACAATATATATTGAGAAAATAAAATGATCAGTAAGGGGATGGAAAATCATCTGGGCCTAAATGCTGTCACAGAGAATTTTAGATCAAAACCTGATTCTATTCTATCAATTGAAACGTGGGCTGCAACTCATACCATAAATCTTTAGAATTTTTCCTAGTCGGTCACCAATTATGACTCGCATTTAACGCGCATTCTCAAAAAATCTCATGGTAAACGTTTTGGCATTAACTGACTAACTTTCTCTCATTCTAAAGTATTTTACACTCTGCTTTTATCTATATCTATAAGACCTGTACCCAAGTCTGACGAAATCTCAACTGTCGTTTTCCCCACTTTGAAAAGCTTATTGATAAAATGTCTTTCTCTAGTCAAAGTTCCTGTAATTCAAAGTTGGAAACTTTTTTGCTTCCGATGGTTAGGATTCTGCCGTTGACTACGTACGCACTATATATCACACCAATCAAGTGCCGTGATGACGTAGTTTTCTATTACAGTTATAAACACACAAGTGAAACAAAACATAAATATTTGAGAACAACATAATTATATGTAAAACAAGAAATAATGAATTTAAGCTTAGGCCTACGTTATTGACATTATAATTACGGTAAATTAAAATAATAAACTGAAATAACTACCGGTATACCGTATATTACTAAGTTAAAAGTACATACCAATTTTGATTGCAGAACGGTAGCGATCATCCGCACCAGCTACCAACCAATCAAAAGAACTGAATCTTGCGCGTGGCACTATCGCAGCAAACTACAGTGTTGCCAAATAAATTTAAATAAACATAACAAACGGAGTTTCCAAACATCAATTAACGGAAAATTAAGCGAAACTTAGAGGGTACTGCGCGGGTACCATGAAGGAGCAGTGAAATTTAGTAGGATAAGCCGAAATAGAAAAAAATAATCAACAACGGCCCCCGGAAAAGGAACTGCCACGCAGCTGCAAGTTTCTAAACAACGGCAAATCAACATAATGATTAGAAACGGAAATCAGAGAAATCATTGCCATCTAAAATTGCCTGCAAAATCAAGCATAACTTAACTATCGGTCTCTTGATCAAACCATTTATAATTTTAAGCATACCGCTTCTGACATATCCAAGCTTATCTGGAAAAACTTTGGTAATTTCGCCTAAAAGCCATTTTCCACGTGGAAGAGATATTTCTTGAACTAACACAACGTCGCCTGGTTTTAAGTTCCTTCGTTTCAAATGCCACTCGCTTCTGGTTTGCATGGTTCTTAAGTATTCAACAACCCACCTATTCCAAAATTGATCAGCAGCATATTGAACAAGTTTGAAACGTTCACGAGCGTAATTATCATGGTTATGAGTGGCAATTGGAGGGGATGCCACTGAAGAATTGAGGCGAATCAAGTGATTCAGTGTTAAGGGGGTAACACCACTTCTTGACGCTAATATCACGTCGGTCAGTGGCCTTGAGTTCACGATTGACTCTACTTCGACCAATAAAGTTTGCCAGTCGTCGTCCGTCAAAGCCTGTTGGCGTCACTGCAATCAAAACATTTCTAACAGATCGAATCATTCTCTCCCAAACGCCACCCATATTGCTGGCGCCGGGAGGGTTAAAGGACCAAACTACTCCCTACTGTCGTAGGTAGTTGGAAACCTCGGGGCTTTGATCTTCAATGATCTTCATTGTTCGGCGCCAACAAAATTTGTGCCATTATCCGAATATATTTGCTTCACTGGCCCTCGTCTAGCTAAAAACGGCGAAGTACATTGATGATTAAAGAAGCTGATAGATCTCGCAATAGCTCCAAGTGGATAGCTCTTGTAGTCATGCAAGTAAACAGACAGCCGTACCTTTTCACGTCCGATCGTTTCACGCTGGCCAGCAGTGGCCCGAAACAATCTACACCAACGGGTGTAAATGGTGATTCTTGGACTTGTAACCGGGCATATGGAAGATCAGCCATAACTTGTTGTGCAGGCTTGGTATTGCTCTTTTTACACGCAACACATCTGTTAATAACCTTGCGTAAAGCAACTTTGACATTAAGAATCCAAAAACGTTGGCACAAACTTTTTAAAGCGGTATTAACTCCGTAGTGTCCCATGAACTGAGAATGTGCTTGCTCAATAATCAATTGAGTTAAATAACCACCTTCTGGAAGAATTATAGGGTGTTTTAAGTCGAAAGCGAGATGGGAATTTTCACGACGACCACCGACACGCAATACACCATCAATCAAAATAGGATCAAGCTGGTAGAGGCGAGACCTTCGCGCCAAAGGTTTGGATGGTGAAACGCAGCTTCATTTAGCAGAAAAATTTTCCCTCTGAGCACGACGAATGAGGTCAAGTTCTGAATTATCAAGTTCAGTCACAGAAATAGAAGTTGCTGGAATCGGAGATCTACAACGCCTACCACGCAAATATTGCTTAAACCTCGCAAACCATGCAGCAGCTAGTTTTAATCGATATAACGAAAAAAAGGCTGCAGTAAGCTTAAACATTGGTGACATTTCGACGCCTCTCCGTTGATCTTCGGAAGCGTCAGCACAGGCAAAAGTCAAACTAGTGCTTTTCAAATCAAAACATGTAAAATCAGTCGCATGGGGTGGTAAATTTTGTGGCACCACCGGCCATTTATTGCAAGGCAACCTCAAAAACTGGGGACCATCAAACCATGCTTTGTCTTTAGCCAATAACTTGGCACTCATCCCACGAATAAGTTTATCAGCGGGATTGACTTTGGTTCCTACAAAGTTACAATCGTACAACTATGAGTGGGTAAGTATTTTTTCAAGTCGGTTGCGTGGAAACATCAAACATTTTTTAACGATAGCACGCAGACTATGAATGGCGATAGTGGAATCGGTCCAAATATAGCATGGTGTATTTTGCAATTCTAACTCTGGTTTAACAATCTTGGACAGCTTCACCGCGTCCAAAGCTGCCTCGAGCTCCAACCTAGAAATAACATTTTTCCACAACCATTAACATGAGACTTAGCCATAATTAGCAAGCAGGACATCAAATCCTGACGACTAATTCTTGGGCAACAAACTGCACCTTGGGCAACTGCACTAGCAAACTGCAACTAGCAACGGCAACTAGCAAACTACACCTTGGGCAACAACTGAAGCGTCTGCGAAAAAGTGCAACTCTATTTGGAGCTGCTGGCCTAGGACTTCAGGTTTGACACAACGAGGAATTCGCACTGTATCCAGATCTGCAAGACCCTTAACCCATGACTCCAAGGTTTTCAAACGGACCCCTGCAAGCTGTTCATCCAAACCTGTCTTGTCCTTGTATACTTCGCCGGACAAATGCCTGGAACGAAGAATGACCGGCAAAATAAAGCCTAACGGGTCGTAAAGAGAATTGGTGACCGATAGCATTTCTCTTTAGGCAGTTGGGAAATCAGACACGACTACCTAGCAGAAAAATTCGTCCGTTGGAACATGCCAGTGTACGCCAAACACACGTTCCCGCAAAGAAGGCGAAGGAATGATATTTTTAATGGATTTGGATTATCTTCGTCTGGGCTAGTTCGCATTACTTCTTTATTTGAAGATAGCCATTTTGTAACTCGAAAACCTCCTCGAGAAAGTAAGCAGCGAAGATCTTTAACCACTTGGATAGCACTTTCAACACTGTTGACACTTACCAAGCAATCGTCAACATAAAAATTTTTAAACACTATTTCGGCTATTTGTGGGTCGAAAAACTTGCCAAATTCTCTAGATGTTTCTCGAAGACAGAACGATGCACAGCTTGGAAAACTCTTTGCTCCAAAAAAATGTACCTTCATGCGGTGCACTAAAGGTTCAGCGTCAAGATTACCTTCGGGCCACCAAAAAAATCTTAAGGCGTACCGTACCTATCGGAAGGAGAGACCTGCACCTGATAGATAATACATGACCTCCACATCTGCGACAATCGGAATCGGTTCTTTCCTGAATCTAAGGAGAATTCCAACAAGCGAGTTTGTAAGGAATGGACCTTTCATCAGGAAATCATTCAAGGATTTTTCGTCAGCAGTTGCAGCACAGTCGTATACAATTCGTTCTTTTTCCGTCTTTTTCGGATTCAAAACCGGATGGTGCAAAATATACCACACTTTGGTGTTTTTCACAAGATCATTTGGCGGCAGTTTTTCTGCGTATACCAGCTGGATGGTGGATTGCATTTGGTCAGTGTACCGCTGTTGTGATACTGGGTCCTACTATCAAGTCTTTTTAAAGCCCTTTTTCGACTTTCTGGAAGAATCGAAGAAGAGTTGCGCCACAAAAGAGGAAGCTGGTAGTGTCCATCAACATATTTAAGATGTCGAGTCATTGAATCATACGCTAGTGGATCTTCCAAGGCATATTTATGTCCAAACTCCAGTAACTCCTGTGGCTCTTTAGAATTTTTAATATATCTTCTTTATCTCCCAGATCGGTGGTTGGGTTGGTCGGAAAGAACTCACCTTTGTTGGTGATTAACATATTTTCCAATTCCTGCATGTCCGGTGGCCACTTAAAGCCACGAACCAGAAAGTTAGAACTTATCTCATCAAGAGGATCGCAGTGGTTTTTTAAATGTGGACCTTTTAGTACCCAGCCTAATGGAGTTAATATGGCATCAGGACTTTCTTCGGGGTCTGGGGAGAATCTGCTCTCAAGGCAACGATGGGCAGCTACATAGTCGTTTCCTATGAGTATTGTCACCGAACCTCATCTATAACCGGTAACGAGATGTCACTGAGGTGCGAGTACTGCTGTATGCATTTAGGATTTGGAATGACAGACGGGACAACAGGTATGTCGTCAATAACAACTACGTCAGATAAAGCCAAGCTATACAATTTATCCAAAGAACAGATATGAAATGAAACTGCAGAGCTTTCAATCACGCTAGGCTGTTTACTAGAAATCGTTTGTACTGACAACTTTTCAGGTAATTCTCTTCCATCAAGCTCTTGAGCCAGTCAACGATCACAAAAGGTTCCGTCACAGCCAGTATCTAATGAAGCATACGTCTGTACAACACCACCGCCAGCTAGAACTTGAACTGGAACAATGTCCAGATAAACACTAGTCTTGGATGTTAGAATAAGCTGCAAGTGACTTTACTTTGACATCCGATTTGGTGTTGTCATTCTTAGCCAGAATGGAAGAAGCAGCATCTTTTCCATCGACGGGTTTCTGGCTTCGACCTGAGGCGTCTGGAAGATGTAATATGGTGTTATGAGTAATGCTTTCACAGTTAGCCTTTCTACACTTTAAACCAGAGGCACATTTTAACGCTATATGACCAGGATTCAAACAAAGCCTACGTAAGCCTAACCTCTTAATTTGCTTGCATTTTTCTGAAAAGCTAAGAGCTCGAAACTGTTTGCACCTATAAACATAGTGTGGTCCTGAACAATGCAAACATTCAGCTTGAAAACGCTTATTTTCAGCTGTATCACATTTTAGTACGGTTGAGGTACTGGTGCTAAAAGTTGGCATCTTCGTCACTTTTGGAACACCAGAAGACTTTTCCAAACCGAAAAAGCAGTGTCCTTCCTGGCTTTTTAGTTGTTGATCTTCACCCTGGCCTCGTAAAGAGTTTAACTGGAATGGTGACGTAGCCACACGAGTGGATATGCGCACCACAAAGGTTAAATTCTTTAACAAATATTTATCGGAAGGGGTTTGTGATCCTGGCAAGATCATTCGTCCTGGGAGATGAATGTTTCTTACCTGAGGGCTGCTGATGAAGGCTAAGCCTGAAACAGCGCCGTCTCGCTCTACGGCACGTTTTTTGCAAACCTCCCGAAGAGAAAAGCTTCAACCCAAAAACTGAATTTGCAACTTTGGCTTGTGCTTCAGTGAATTCCGTCAAATCGCAAAAAGAGGGAAGTCGACCAAACTCTTCCGTGATTTTCAGTGAAGCCTCAACCCATTTTCGGTTAATATCTATCAGAAACTTGTTAACAACTTCGCTTTATCAGAACTGTAAGCTTGTTCAAACGGTCAGCGACGTCGCGATCAATTTGAGGAAACTTAAGCATTCGATCCTCGGATGCCTGGGCAATAACATGAGGTTGCCCGTATCTCAGTTTAAATTCTTGCCATGCCATGCCATATGCAGATCGACCATCATGAATGTCTGCAAAATGCTGAATGTGCTGACAGACATCGCTAGTACAATATTGCAGAAAATAGGACAGCTTTATCTATGCCGGGAGCCAGTCCGCAATATGGCATGTATAGCGATTCATAAATGCCCAATAATCGGTCGGGTCTCCTTCAAAAACGTTAATAATAAGTTTAGGAAGAAATTTTTCTGACAAATGTCTGCCTCTAGAAGCAGCATGCTCTACACAAGACATTTCGGGATGAGTTTGCACGTCATTGGAAGAAAAGTTTTTAAACTCATATCCTTGATGACAAGAACCAAAGACCTTGGAACCACTAACATTTTCTACAGAAATCTGCTCTGACTGCCCTTTGAAACCATGTGCAGTGCTTCTCTCAGCGGGGCAACTTACCTTCACAGCCTTACCATTCGATGCCGTCGAGACAGGGTTGTCGTAAGCTTGAAACTTTGATCCCAGAAATTAAAAAGTTTATCGTCAGAAGTCCGGTTTTGATATAACGAAGCTTCAAGTTTCACTACTTTAACTGTTCGCTGATCCTCGGCTAATATTTTGAATCGCTTCATCTCCAGCTCTAGTCGTCGAATATTAGCCTTCATTTCAGGCCGTTTTTGTTCCATTTCAGCTTCCAAGCGTGAGCGTTCTTCATTTTGTCGTTGAAACAATTTGCCAACTCAAGTTTGACCCTCGCTTCGTCTGCTTCACTTACAGTAGTGGTCTTAATTCTTACAGAACCTTTGAAACGACCTGAAGAGCGACTCTTCCACAGACAGGGTGCACCTGGAACGTCAGGTAAATTAATTGACGCAGGCTCTTGTTTACTGAAGTCTTTGAAAGGCTTATTTGATTGCAGTGCACTCAAAAAAGGAGTTCCACTCTGACCTTCTCTGGAAGTGTTTGCTGACGTTGTGAGAAAAATGACCCTCGCTAGTCTCGTATAATTCTGACGCAGTCGGACCATGACCATCATGAGACCCACTCACTTTAGCACTACTCTCAAGAATATTAAACCAATGTTGAACCTTCTGTTTAAAAAGCCAATACTTGGTATCAAAATCAGGTTTGAAAGAGCTGCTAGGTAAGTCGGCATTACTGCCATGAGAAGAAAAGTCATTACATGCATCATAAACCGAGTTTACCTCTTGCAAGAGCTTGCATACTTTTTCAAAATTACTGGGGTCACACATCAAACTCTCTCCCAACGTGTACAAATTATCCAATTTAACAGCCACTTTGCGCAAGGTTTTGCATTCGACGTCCATGGTACAAAAACACGCTCACTTCTCATCCGCCTAACAAAACTTGATTACAACAAAATGCACTGTTATTTAAAACAATTTTAAGGCAAAAGGCATTACCCAGCGCTTTCTTAAGACAAAATTAAATAGAAGAGAACGATTCACAAAAATGCTTATCACGAGCATAAATGCTATAATTTATCACAAAGTTAAGTAATTACAAAACTAACTAATGAATGGCTATAGCTTCTAGGGGAATAAGAGCGCGTAAAGCGGGTGGTAGTTGCAAACAAATTATGCCAACAGCCGATTGATGAAAATAAAAGCGCGCTACCTGTGTGACCGACGCAGCGACTCTTATAGCACGAATACCAATTTGATTACTTTGCACTGACAGCAAAGACAACGCCCGACAAATAACATCAGCGGTTCAAAGCTCACTTAATCACAGTGAACGCTTACAAATTAATCAAGTAAATTCAACTGAAATATTAAATCAAGTCTTTCGTCAAAAAACTGCAACTCATCAAAAACATCAGAAATTAAGTCTTTCGTCAAAAGCCTGTAACTCAATTAATAGCTGAATACTTATTCAACTAATCAAGTAGTGAATAACGACAAAAACAGCATATGTTAAATCAGAATTTTCAATTTACTTCAAAACGATCGAAGCTTCAGATAGCATTCACTGCTAATTAATTAAGAATCGCGGGTGTACGTCTTTATCCCGACTATTAAAACTCAGAAACTACTAGCATGCAGGAAATACACGAATTTAAACAATATCAGTGAAGTGCACAACAGTAACACTAACCAAGACTGAATTGTTCGTTTCTTTCAGTGTTGTAGATTTCTGAATCCAGCGTTGCTTGAGTACCTCCGACCACAGCCAACATTCAATATTGAAAACTTTGTAATTCAAAGTTGGAAACTTTGTTGCTTCCGATGGTCAGGATTCTGCCGTTGACTACGTACGCACCTTATACCACACCAATCAAGTGCCGTGATGACGTAGTTTTCTATTATAGTTATAAACACACAAGTGAAACAAAACATAAATATTTGAGAACAACATAATTATATGTAAAACAAGAAATAATGAATTTAAGCTTAGGCCTACGTTATTGACATTATAATTACGGTAAATTAAAATAATAAACTGAAATAACTACCGGTATACCGTATATTACTAAGTTAAAAGTACATACCAATTTTGATTGCAGAACGGTAGCGATCATCCGCACCAGCTACCAACCAATCGAAAGAACTGAATCTTGCTACGTGGCACTATCGTAGCAAACTACAGTGTTGCCAAATAAATTTAAATGAACATAACAAACGGAGTTTCCAAACATCAATTAACGGAAAATTAAGCGAAACTTAGAGGGTACTGCGCGGGTACCATGAAGGAGCAGTAAAATTTAGTAAGATAAGCCGAAATAGGAAAAAATAACCAACAGTTCCATTAATACAAATCCAATTGAAGGTGATTTAACCACTCTTTTATTCAAACAAGGTGCAACTCCCTCCTTTCCAAATCAAACTGGAACTGATCAAACAGCTGTAAAAGCTTTAAACAGGAAAGCGATTGCTTTGTCTATCTGTTTAAAAGTTCCCTGCATTGTGCCCTGAATAGGGGAAAATGGGAATTTTTGAATATCCTCACTAATGCAGTTCAAAATTCATGCACTAATTATTTTACAACCCAGAAAAAAAAAGTGCTCGGCAGCTTTAACAGCTGTCGTTAAAACTATCACGGAAATTTTATAGCTCTTAATCATCACATCCGTGTGAAACCGCCGACAAATTCTCTAATAAAACTTAGGATGTAATTTGAGTGTGAAAATCCTGATCCTACCAACTATTTTTCTGAAAGCTTGAAGGCAATGACTAAAGGATATTGAGAGCAATTCCAATCCACTAAGATATGATGAAAACGACGGAGAAAAATTGCTACGGCCCGGGGCGTAGAAATATGAACAAGATGGCTGATTATTGCTTGTTTTAAAAAGAGAGTTTTCTGCCAGCAGCTACTCTCAAAAAGCACAAAAAAAATTTCAGGATAAGCAAACCTTCAATGTATTCTATCAAGAAAAAAAAAAAACAAACAGTGTGTCAACTGGTTTGGTGTTTCCTTTCAGCGCTTTATAGTCACCACGAATGTTGCAGTGCAATGCCGAATCTCTGCAGAGATTCTCACAAGAGACTTGTAGTTGAAGTTGCAGCTGCAACTACTCACAGATATAAAGGGAAGTTATGCGTTTGTTTAATTTTTCTCTGCGTTTTTGATACAGCTTACCGTTCGTCCATGTGCATGAAGTTATTGACAAGATGTCACAAGTTTTTAAATGACATGTTAGCAAGTTTAAAAAAGGAAAAATTGTGCCACTTCACTTGCAAACTATGGCTAATTGCAAACGAAGCACAATGTGGAATTATTAAATACACCACAAACTTGATCGCATTGGAAAAACTTTAGATCATTTTTTCGATTAGCGCCGCGAAATCACCAAAAAAATTCTTATCAACTCCAATTTTCATAAAATATTTTAAAAATAATTGTTGATGTGTGTTACTCATCATTTAACAATTACGCAGTTATACGCCAAGCGTTTTACAAAGCTTTCATGTTTACCCTGTTAATTTTTACGAAAAAAAAACAGCAAAAAACGTACCGCAAATTAGGCAGAGACAATCTTTCAATTCAGCGTGTGATACTTGTAACACTAACCCGAAACTGACTGGAATTAGGAAGACTACTTCCATTTGCAAACATCCAAGTCAATGTGGGAAGAGGAAAGCCATCAAATAAACAATTAAACGTAACACGGCTGTTGCTGATATGCCTGATGTACCGTGTGGTGCGGCCTGGCCGTGGAGTACCTAAAAATACATCAGTTTTTATAGCAAATTTACAGTGATACACTCCATTTAAACTGATTTGGCTCAAATGTTTACGCTCATGCAAGTCTTATTAAAACGGAAGGCTTATTAAAATAAATCGTACATATTGAATGCTTTTATCATCTTCCACAGACATCGCATATAGGCCTAGGCACCATTTTACTGTTCGTCTTTTAGTTTAAGACCGACATGACGAACCGGTGAAATATCTATTGTAGGTAGGTAACCAGCAACCCAGGTGGAAAGCAACAGCGGAATTATGACAAAAGTCATGTTATAGTTGTTAAAGAATGAAAATACTGTGGGATATATATGCCATGCATTCGCAATCAATGCAAAATCGAAAAGATTGTAGATTTTCAAGACAACCAGTTGATTTTTATTGAAAAATGATTGGTCCATAACACAAATTGACCCCGTTGCTGTAGACCAGGGGTGGACAAACGTTTTACACAAAGGGCCGGATTGGAAAAAAATTTGAAGCCGAGAGTCGCACGGATTGGAAGAGCAAAAAAAACGTCATCACGTCCGCAGATGTCTGATTTTCCACTTAAAATCAAGTGAAGAGCAAGCTTGTCTCACGGTAAGAGTTTATATTTCTGTAATTGTCCGAGGGCCTCATAAAATGGTCTCGCGGGCCGCATGCGGTACGGGGGCCGTACTTTACCCAGCCTTGCTGTAAACGACTATCCATAATGGCCATGATCCAATGGCCTCTGGTTAACTCCTGTTCAAACTTCGCTGTTGCGTTCTTGGGTGAAAGCTTCATGCCACATATTTCCGTTCAACGTCCTGGGTTGTTGGTTTCCTGATTTTGTTTTTTGAGCAGGTTATTCCTGCAGCTCGAAGATTTTTCGTTAAAACGCAAGATTTCGAAGGCGATGTGTTTTCTTGGTTCAAATCGCAAGATTTGAGTTGGTTTGTAAAAATGATTTTGTGATTTTTTTTATTTATTAAAGCAATAAAACAAGACATACATAAACAAAACAAATAAGCGGTCAAAAAACTCAACATTTCATTCGTAGATTTATAGAAGGGACCATTTTCTCATGTGTGACATCAATTTATTGCTCATTTTTGCAATGCAATGTTCGGATGCTCTCATACAATTAAGCATATTGAAATATTGTAACATGTTGGGCATGGTTGTAGAATATTTACACCGATAAATCAAAAATCTTGCACATAAAAGTAATCCATCTATAAAACAAAATTCATTTCCCTTTTCCTGAAATCCAAACAGCTTATGTTTACTATTGCAAATTAAATCAATACCACGTTTGGTTGAAATAAAATCAAATACATTGCTTCAGAATTGGTCAACAATTGAACATTCGCAAAACAAATGAAGTAAAGTTTCGGTTTCTTTCAAGCAAAATACACAAACATCGCTATCTATCATTTCAAATCCATGTAGCTGGTTATTTGTGACAATAAACCTTAAATTTAATCTTATTTGAAAAGACTTTAATTTAGTTTCGTTTGTTGAATAATAGTTACTCTCAAAAATTTGTGACCAGTTAATGTCCTCATTGCCAAGTTCTAAATCATGACACCATTTTAGTTGTTGCTTTAGTGCAGCTGGTTGTGTTGTTGATCAATTTTTTAAAAAATTGTATGCTGTTTTATTTGATTTATCTAGGATGCTAATTTGATTTTTAAGTTTTTCTTTGAAAGACGAAAAATTGTACAACTGGTTTTGGTTGCGATCTGTATTTTCATTCAGTCATGATAGCGGTATAGCTGCGACGAGTTTAATGTATTTGATGAAACTAAAGTTATTAGGATTTAGTTGAAATTTTGCGGCCATTTCATCATATGAATACATTTCATTCTCTGAATTTAACAACTGGTCATAATCAAATATTCCAGCATTTAAAAATTCTTCGATTAGCAATGGTTTGTTCTGATATGTAAAAAAAATCTGTTAGCAAGTGGATTTTGAACATCAACAACAATTAGTTTTAACACCTTTATAGTATTTCGTGTAAAACGTGCTAAAACCAATTTCTTAATTATAACATTATTAGCTCTAAGATTAGAGCGTAAAATAGTGAAAAAGTAATCTTCCCCGACACATAGCCTACATTTTCATCCAACTTCCAATTAGCAGTGTAACTTTCATCAATCAAACGACTTACCCATTTTAAAGCTACAATGTATTGCTTAATGTCTATCATTTTGGCTTCCCCTTGCTCTATTTCACAACATAATTGCGATCTTCCAAATTTTTCCCATTTTGAACCTCATATAAATCGAAACATTACCTGATTTAAATCTTTTATAAATGAATCTGGTAAACATAAAGGTAGATTAGACGCCTATTGCACAAGTTTTGATATAATTAACCCTTTGAGTATTGTAATTTTTCCCTATAATGTTAAACATCTCGATGACCATATATTTAGAATTGTTTTCACTTCATGAATCATTGTAGAAAAAATTTTTTTATAGAGCACATTTTCGTCAAAATTGTTTGTAAATATGTAAACGCCCAAATATTTAATTACAGTTGAAGGCCATGTTAATCCATCCTTAGAGAAGGGTGTGATTTAACCTCCTCTACTAGAGCCGATGTAAAATGCACTGGATTTGGTTAGATTGACTTTGCAGCCAGATTTGCTACCGAAAGTTTCTAATATGTCAAATACGTATTTGAATTGCAACTGATTTTCATTTAAATAAATTACAGTATCATCTGCAAATAAAGAAACTTTAAAACAAGTTTTTTCTGTAGCAAAACCTTTGTACAATTTACTCTGACGTAGCATCAATGCCAAATACTCAATGCATAAAACGAAAATTATTGGAGATAAAGGATCTCCTTGTCGTACACCTTTTTCTACATTAAAAAAAACAGAGAGAAAATTGTTATTTATCATACAGCACTGGGGTTTCTTGTACAATATCCTGATCCATTCAATTATACTCTTTCCAAAACCATAACATTTTAATGCCGCAAAAATAAAAGGCCAATTTAAAGAATCGAAAGCTTTATATTGATCTATTGATAATACTGCTCCAGGTACATTTTTTCTATTTGCATAGTCAATGATGTCAAAAATTAAGCGAATATTATCACTAATAGTTCGACCTTTTATAAATCCATTTTGGTCACAGTGGATTAATTTTGGCAGAAAAGGAATTAATCTGCTGTTGATCACCTTTGAAAAAATCTTATAGTCGCAGTTTAACAATGTCATTGGCCTGTAATTAGAAGCATATAAATGATCTTTGCAAGGCTTAGGCAACAATGTTATTACACCCTCATATTGGGAGTTACATAATTCTAGGTTTTGCATCGAAAAATTAAGACAATCCAAAACAGCACTTTTTATAACTTCCCAAAATACTTTGTAAAACTCAATGGAAAACTTATCCAGACCTTGGAGATTTATTATTTGATAGTTGAGAGATGGCTTTAAAACATTCATTTTTAGTTATTGGTCTATCACAATTTTGTTTTTCAGTAGCACTAATAGTTGGTGGGGAAAATTTTTGTAAAAATTCGAAGCACTCATTTTCAGTTAAATGTTGATCTTCAGAGTAAAGGAATTTGTAAAAATCAACTAGTTCGTTTGATACATTTTCTTGCTGGCTAATCAAAACACCTTGTGAGTTTCGCAATAACCTAATGGATTTTTTATCGTTGTGACGTTTTTTCAAACCAAAAAAATATTTGGAATTTTTTTCTCCAAACTCTATCCAACGAGCTCTACTCCGTACAGAAGCGCCTTTGGTATTATTTTCCATCAACTGATCTAGGTTGTTTCGGGCGGTATTGATGCTACTTAAAATGTCATTTCTATCTATGGGGTCGCAATTGTGCAAACGAGATTCCACTGCACTAATTTTAGATTCCAAAAATAATTGCAGTTTATTGCGTTGTTTCTTTTTAATTGAGCAACACTTGATCGTTTCTCCCCATATTACACATTTAAGTGACTCCCACAAAGTATGTAGAGATACGTGCCCTTTGGGATTATTAATTTGAAAATCACAAATTACTTTTTTAATTAATTCAATGTAACTGTTGTCAAGTAATATGCTATTATCAAATTTCCAGTAACCCCTACCCAAGGGACTAATTCTATATATATTTTTATGCAAACAACTTTATGATCTGATTTTACGCTTTGACATATGATTGTCGATTTTACGTGACCACGCAGACTGTTGGAAGTTTAAAAGAAATCTAATCTCGTAGCTGTATAAGGTTAAACTTGAAATCGCGCATAAGCTTTTTTCGATGGATGCCTTTTGCGAAATATATCATGTAGATTGAAACAATTTAAATAAGATTTTAATTTTTCTTTGGCCTTTTTATTTGAGTGAATAGAACCCTGGTCTTTGTGCAGTTGATCGTCCAGTACTACATTCCAATCCCCTCCCAAAATTAAATCAGATTTAGCGAAACTGCTGACAACTGAAAATAATGAGTCAAAAAAGGATGGTTCGTCTTTAGTTGGAGAATAAATATTTCCCAAAACTAAAATTTTGTCGTTAATTGCGACTTCCAATAATAAATATCTATCATTCGAATCGGGTATTATTTTTTCAACTTTGGGTTTAAACGAGTTTTTTTAGCAAAACAGCAACACCTCTACTGTTGTTATCCCCATGAGCAAAAAAGATTTTTCTCCCCATTCGCATACCCATAATTTTTCATCTGCACAATTTGAGTGAGTTTCTTGTAGTAATATAATGCCGAGTTGTTTTTGCCTTAGAAAATAAAAAAATAGTTTTTCTTTTGAGATTACCTCTTAAACCATTGACGTTTAAACTTGCTACAGAAAGCAACATATACAACAGAAATATGAAATAAATAGCATCAAATTAACATCTTTTAACACCCATCTCAACGTCATATTCACACTCATAACAGCAAGGACACTTATAATTATTTTTAAGGTCTTGATAAGTTAATCTTCCACAATAACAATGAACAACGAATGGATTACAATTAAAATTAGAGCACTCCCACCTGATTGACTTCGGAGGAAGGTTGTTTAAAGTAGCGCAGGTAGATGCAATAGAATATTTGGCGCACTGCACACATTCAAATAGATTTTTGTCAACTTTCATCTCAGGTTGAAATAGGTTACAGCAGGGTAGTCTTACCATATTCGATTTACAAACTGGGCATTCCACAGTCATATCGTTTTAACAGTTTAACTGTGAATCGTTGATTGGAAGAAGGCTCAACGCAACAAGGACGAGCAACGTATTGCTCTTCACCACATTCGGTGCAAGTGATTCTCTCCGTGGATTGTCCAACCAATAAATCAGATTTGCATGTGTAGCATTGAACTTGGCAATTCATCTGCCACCAGTTACAGGATTTTTGGCCTGAATTGTCATCTTGATTTTCGGGCGAATTTTCTTCCTGTATTTCTTCGATTTGATCATTCTCAATATTCTCATTTGTTTGCATGATACTGTCATATTGTGTTTTAGGTTATTGCGTAATTGGAAGTTGTAATTCTTCAACGCTAGCGTTCATCGGAACATTGACCGAACAGTTTTCTTCTGTTTCGTTATTTTCATTCGGTGTGTTGACTGAATCGGAACTTCCTTCATAAAATTTGCGTTTTTTTGTCAAATTAAGAGGGCTTCTTTGATGTGAAGGCAAACTGTTCTTTGTAGCTTGTGTAAAATATGACTGCACGAGACCACTCGAAACTTGCTGACAGTTGTTAAAGCTCGGGTAATCAGCCAAACGTTTTTCGCAATCTGACTGTTCATGGCCAACTTCGTGCCGATATTTGCATGTTAGAAGCTGGCCAGGGTAAGTTACATAGAGTTCAAAATCTTCCACATTTATGTAACTGGGTATCGGCTTAGACTCAATATTATTTTTACTCATCACCAATATTATCATTCCTGATCTTAGGCCGTCTCTGTGTTTCTTATCAGCAATTTTGATTGCTTTTTCATAGTTTTGCCCTATAAAGTTTTGAATAGTTTCGTTTGCCATAGGAATCGGTACCCATCCAATTAATATGTTAATATTTGATGTTTCATATAATCGGAGGTTGTAAATTGTATCAATGTGTTTTAATTTCTCAAATAATTCCAGCACATTTTCTCTAATTTTGCATTTTGCATCGACACTTCGGCCTTTCATGTCTGCACTTCCAATTATCTTAGAAGTCGGGAATTTCATGTCTTCCAGTAATTCAACAATTTCATGCCTTTTCAAGTCACTCTTTGTCTTGAAATTCAAACAAGTAGGTCTCTTTAACTTGCTTACTCCTCTTACTCGATCTGCAAACGTTGGTACTGCCGACATGCTGTTCTGCTGAGGTATTGCAATTTGCTCCCTCCCCTAGTGTCATTTTTTACGTGCCTTTGCTGACACGTGTTTCGCTCTGAAACCGTGAAGTCGCCAGCTTTTCTTGGCGCACGCTCGGTATCATCTCAATAAAATAACTGCCGAAGGAAGGTCTTGGTGTTGCTTTTGCCAAGAATCACACTTCATGACGATTACTCTGCTGTTCGATTCTTAGCAAACAGTAACCAGAAAAAAAGAAGCAAACATCAAAGAAAAATAAGTCATGACAATCAAGTTATTGAGCAGCACTGCATAATGCTTACTGAATTATACAGAACACACAAAATCAATAAGCGTTCAGAAAAACGCTTGTAGTTGAGAAACATAAACATATTTCTATCATATTACCGGCACAACCAAACTGTTAATGCCAAAAAAGTCAGCACAATATCTTCTATTCGTTAAGACTTTTGGCTATTTGCAAAGTCGTTCTATGCGGCACTCGTTTTTTACACTTCGTAGTACTGCATTGCAAAAGATTCGTTCGATGTAAAGTGCCTCAAGAATTTAAAGGCTTCACACCCCTTGCGTAATACACAATATGACCCCATAGCTCAATAGATCGCTGAACTAAACTGCTTCTACCGGCACTAGGGTTGGATTGAATTTAAATTCGTTCACGAGTAAATGATAAATTTGAATTTCGCTTTTTCTACTGTAAGTCAGTGAATTTGAATTTCGTTTTTTTTTTTGAAGTCAGTCAATTTGAATATTTGTGATAAACAGTCGTTAAATTTGGAGTTTTTTGACTTAAATCCTACAAAACAAAAATTTCGATTTGTAACTGGTTTATGTTTGTACACGCTGCAAACGTTCGTTGAAAATCTACCAAGCAGACAAAAAGTTTGAGATAGCAACGAACTTGAGTTTAATTTTTTCAATATCAATAAATTTGAATTTAGGAATTAGAAAAAAAAGAACCTTAAACGGCTCACGACAGGCGTAACGCGACGCACGGTACGTCAAATATTTTTACATAATGTTTGTCTCATTTTCCTATTCATCGACCAAGCAATATTCCCTGCTGCAGCTGTTAGATTACATCGCGGCATACGTGTCGGCTTGCTTCTTGCTACGTTCCGTAACAAGCACTGCGAGTGGTCTGATACAAGTTTAGTGTCCGTCAATTGCGATTTTTATTCTAAATCAAACGAAACGACCGGAGATAGAAAGTTTTCAAAGTGTATAAATTGGCACCTTCTTACAATGGAATAAGCTTTTTCGAACCAAAAGATTAAGTATTGCGCTGAAAGCGTTTAAGATGGCAAACACATGATTAGAAGGCAGACAAAAATGGAGAGCGACATCGCCGGCATAATGAAAATGGTACACACTCTACAAGAGCTAGTTTTTGTTTTGGCAAGCAGTTTTCGTGAATTGCCGTTCAACTAGTATACTACAGCTATTTATTTTCTGAAAAGGAGTGTACTGTGGAAAAGCCGTCGGGAAGAAATCAAAGATAGGGGCTTAATACATCACTGATAGCAAGACACTTTTGGGACAATTTTCCACAAACAAACATGATCATGTATATGGCAAGTCTTTTATGGTGACGAAGAATTTGAGGGGACATCCTACATTTGGAAAGATCGGATCATAAAAAGTCTTTGTTTTCAAAGCCAAATGCTGTAACGAAATCAACAAAATCATTGCAGTGGTTTCTATGTAAAATTATTCGAGTTCTTTTGTTCTTCTCTTGCTTTGTTTGTAAATAGTTCGAATTAATCGAAGTAGTGTAACACTCTTCTTACCTTTACACCTAGCACAATTAGCGGAAAAATTAATCTTAAGCTTCAGTGGTGGCTCTGGCACATTCGTGACAAGGGCTGCAATTTCTGTGTAAGCAGCTTACTGTTGCTTTTTTTGTATAGAGCTAAACCGTGTCCTGACTTTGATAATTTATTGTGGGTACGAAGGTACTGGAACGTCTGGTCCAGAAGCGGATCCAGAATTTTTTGGTGGAGGACAGTTTTAAATTAGGTTGAATGTTAACTAAATACAAAAACGTTTAGACCTGAAAAAGGGCGTAAGGGGGAAAGGACACTAAGTTTTAGCTTTTTAAGCCTAGTTTTTTCGGTAAAGTTACGTTGAAGGAATTTGAGGAACAAAAACAGTTCTAGGGAGGTCCGGGGGCATTCATCCCCGAAAATTTTTTGAAAATTTACACACTGCAATGGCCATTTTTGTGCTTCTTGAACAATTTTTTGGCAAATTTTGTTGTAAGTATTTTATCCTAATTTTGATTCCTTCGCCAAATATGATATGCATTAGTTTGTTCACACGTTTTCGATTTACGTGCGCTTATAGCGTAAGAATTATTGCTACCAAAGAGGTTCGCAATTATGAAAAATTTGTATTCATCAAAACCATTGTTAAAAATGGCAGGTGGGGGGATGTATTCCCCACATCCCCCCTGGATCCGTCCGTATGCCTGGAAGGTATCAAGGGTTACATTACATTTACTGGTTATCAATCACCAAACCAGAAAAGACGACTTTGTAATTGCTCAGACAATTTTTCTGAAAACAATCACAGAAATGAAATGAATACTATTGAAAAAATATCTTATATATAACACGTCTGAGGCTAAGTCAATCAGAAATGCAGACGGCAAATGAAAGAACTGCAGACAAAACAAAAAAAAGATAATAGCATAGTTATTAAACCAACGCAGTGTCTCAGTGTTTAAAGGGAAAAAGACTAGTTATAGCGTTACAGACTACAAAATTATATAGTTATAGACAAGAAAATTGAACTAGGTTTGCAAATTTTTAGAGAACTCGAATTCGAATAAAACTGCTTGCGAGTTAGTAGTCCTGCACTCTACCCATCTTATTCAGGGGCGTATCCAGGGGGGGGGGAGGGCGCTGGCGTCGCGCCCTCCTCAAAGAAATTTAAGCTAATATATATCTGCAGTCAGCGAAACAGTGGGAACAGGACATCCGAGGACGCGATGCTTTTTTTTTGGTCTTCACTTGATTTTGGGGGGTTAAATTGGACGTCGAAAGACGCGAAGACCTTTTTTTGGTCTTCACCAATATTTTTAGTGGAAGCGAAAACGGGATATTACGCCCCCTCCCCCCCTTTTCAAATTTCTGGGAACGCCCCTCTTATTTTTATTACAATAATAAACTAGGCTGAGTACCGGTAAATATACAGTATTCTTGAACATGGAAGGATGTAGCCAGTTCTCATAACAGAGTAACAAGGGAGAAGTTTAGCTGCACCATGTCGCACATCAGCGCAAAGCGTATGGCTTCCCTTCGCACTAACGTTACAACGGTAATCAAGTTGCTTTCGAGAGAGGGACTGCAAAAAATTTCGGCCCAACTCACGCATTTTTTCTCGTCGAAAGAATACGAGTAGGTGCAGGGAATAAAAGATTTCTTTCTGATCTCTCGCATAACGTCATAACAAGATAATTGTATCGCATCATCAAACCTAGTCTGCAAGACTTGCAGTCTCGCTGCTTTGCAATGTTGCCAATTCCATCAGAATTTTTTTTCAATAGTTTTGAATTCTTAATGATTCTTACATGAGATAAGTTACTACTTACAGCTAAAATTTTTGGGGAGGGGCTGCGATTCCGCAGTAGACGAATTGTGCTTATGAATAGCGTTAGATTTATACCACAAAACGTTATCTATCAGTGGCTACACATTCAATACGACATATTATTTTACTGCGAAGTTAGCAATCATTATTATCGCACCATTTAGAGAACCGAATTTCCGATGGCAGTCTCCTTTTCTAAACGACCGACTAAAGCAGGGGTGCACAATTATTTGTAAATGGAACCATAAGAACAAGAAAATATGATGGATGACCGGGCAGAAACTCCGAACTAAAGTCTACATAATATTAATTGCGATTGAGACAGTAGATACTTTTGAGCATTTGGTGAGACTGATAACATTACTATATGTTACAAATAAGCAATGAAAAAGAATATTGGTTGTTTCCTTGCAAAAACGTTATACGAAATTGTTTTTCTCTGTAATTATTGCTGTGCCGGGACCTCCAAGAGCTCCTTGAGATCAAGAGAGACTTTTTCGCACCGATATATTTCTGATAGAGTAAGTAATGAGCGCACAAGGCTACCGTAGCATAAGCTGAGATACGATATACCCTGTGTTTATCTACAAATGCTTTCGACGCAAAAACAAAAAAAGCTTCAAATTATAACCAATGCTCATTCAATCCATGTGTAATATACAAAAAATAGTCCTTTTTTTGCAAATTCTTATTAATCTCACACGGTCTAGCAAATTTTTTACGAACCATAAGGTTGAAAAAGCGACTGTCAGCATTTTTATGAAAACTAAAACCTTGTATCGACACACTCTCAGTCTATACGAACCATCAAAGTTGATGCTCAGTTTCCGCCTTTTTGTGCCGGCACCGTTTTCAGCTCGACAAGAATATTCGAGTGCAACTGAGTCATTCTCCTGCAAAAATGAAAGCGCTGTAGTACGGATTTATATTTCGCAAATCACCATGCACTGGTAATTTTTAATTACTCGGAAAGTTTCCTGATAAAATATTACTTCGCGAAGTTTCTATGACCATTAATTTAAAGCTACAGTATTACTTCCCAATTAAACAATAGAGTAGCTGTTGCTGAGGGTTCGAGAGTTTGTTGAGAATGCGAAAGAACGTACATTTGTTCTACTGTTATTGGTAATATTTACGAAAAAGCTCAGATGCAATATCTTTTTTTTTTGAGAAGGAGATGCAAGATTGGCTTCATCAATCTCATGGGAAAGCGAATCAGTCAATGCTGATGTACATGCAACATTAATGCTTTGCATAATTGTCTACGAGCTGATTGTACCGATATGTAAACATGTTATGATTGCGTATAATATCTGGTGTAAACTAAATCGAAGCATTCTATCCAAATTATTATCCAATTTCGCCATACAGTAAATATGGCACGAAGGCAGCATAACGAGGAAAAGTAAAGAAGCTACAATAAATTTTAAAACTGGACATTTTGGCAACATAGATTCAGTTGTCATCTTCAACAGTGTAAGCTAGGTAATAGAGCGCTAAAAGTTTTTCTCGTTGCTGTCCATTCACATTATTTTTGGTTTTGCCTTGCTTACAGTGCTGACGATGACAGCTAATTCTGTGTTGGGGAAACGTTCTGTTCTAAGGTTTACGAACGGCTTTATTTTTTTCTCCTTAATTTGTTATCTTATTGTTTTACTCGTAGATGGCAAAAACTAGGAAAACATAGTTCATCGCGTGATGTTTATAAATGACTAAATTTGTATTTTTCAAAATAAGCAAAAAAATGTAAACAACAACAAAGCACAAACGTTTATCGAACCACAGTTGACGCAACTGGCTGTTTATAAACAATTCGTGATTGCGACCGTAATTGCTGTAAAAATGCCTTAGCTATCTATAGAATTTTTATCGACAATTAATGATAAAAATATATTTAGCCGCTTACTTTTAAAGCGTTTATTAAGACCTCGAAAAAATTATTGCCCAATTTTTCCAAAAATTATTTTTCCTGCTTCGATGTAGGCAGATAAGCTTCTCCTCACTTATGTTTGCTGAAAATTTTTTACGGGAAAGAAATTTGAAATGTTTACAGTGGCGTTGGAAGTACTTTTAAGTAGGAGGGCTGAAATTTAGGTTACCATAACAACGTCTGGGGCCTTCGTCCCCCAGACCCCTCCTTGTTATCGCAACATGCATCATGCGTATCATGCACTTTACTTCAACTTAATAACTCAAGCTTTCCTATAGCTAGCATAAACACAGTAGCCAGACCGACGTTTGTAAACGTGCTAACCTCCTTTAAATTAACTTATTATCCGTTCACAAGCTCCTAGTGTCAGGCTCCTAGGAACAAGTGTATTTAGGAGAGAGGAATTGTGCCAAGAGCGTACATCTCGGGGGGGATGTATTCCCCCCAAAATTGTTCGAGGGGGAATAATAATGCATTTATCACTCCCGATATTGGAAGAAATTGTTACGAAAATGCAATACAACATTCAATGTTAGGTGACGGTTGGTAGAGGAGGGAGTAATCAGTGCGCAATCGCAGTAAGTGCAACGGTACGATTAAGCCGATAAGGTATTATGATCAAAGATTTTGTTGATTGTCACTACACACTACATGAATATGGACGTCCCACTATTTCACTATTTCGTAATAATTAGGTTATTACGTTTCCATTGATTTGCTTTTGATAAGGTAAAAGTTTCGTCACAATTTGTGACCAGGGGGGGATGTTGGGAATGCATTTCCCCCACACCAGCTATTTTTTAACATGTTTTTGATAAATACAATTTTTGCATGATTTCAAACCTTTTCAATAACAAATAAGCCTTACGCCCCGAGCGCGCTTAATCGAAAATGTACAAAATGCATCACATTTGGTGACACACTCAGCATTAGGGGCACAAAATGGCCACTAAGTATCGAAATTTTCAAAAAAATTTTTTCGAGGGAAAGCCCCCCCTGAGCTTTTTTTATTCTCTACATGTTTCAAAACAGTTCTGCCGGAAAAAAATATGCTTGAAAATATGACGAAATGTGGTGCCCCTTCCCTGAAAAAGTTTCTGAATACGCCGCAGATATAAAAATATTTTTCAAATGGATTATGTACGCCTTTTTTGGGTCTAACGTTTTTGTATTCAGTTAACATTCAATCTAGTTCAAAATTTCACCCTCCCCCATCAAAATTTTCTGGAATCGTTCCTGTTAGTGACCATTTTAATCAATCAATATTATTTCATTCATCACTTTTCGCAGCAGCTATATCAGCATATTGGCTTTATCTTTGCTATTAGCTCGTAGCCTAGAACAACTTTGGGAGGAAGGAGAGCTTTAATATTCATATTGTAACAACAGATAATAAGTTCAGAACATAGAACGTCTTCAATTAGAAAATAACATACAGAAAATGTACTGAGCGTTTTCGAACAACTCGACCGACCTTGATGATAATTTCTTCATTTTTATCTTCCTGTCACGAGAAAGCGACGGAGGTGCTATGCCTAAGACGAATCCAGACTCGCTTAGGGGTTGCTCTTGTTTACGAGTTTTCCGCTCGAATTTTACTTCTGACTTCTTCAACTTGCTGCTTATTTAATTCCTCCAAGCAGAGATAATTGCCATGAAGCAGCTCATTCAAGGACGCAACACGAGGCTTGGGTGGTAGTTAAACCATCAGCCTTGCGATTCGTAAAAACGGCGCTCCGAATCACTCGGCCACGCTGCCGTCCTTTATCAGAACATGATCGAAAATGGCAAGCTAACGCGCCCAGGGCAAACTAAATCAACTGAAAAGCAAAACAGCAAGGGTACAACTCGTACTCGTGCTCTTGCTGTTTCACTCTTCGCTTGTATTAGTTTGCCATGCGTTAACTTTTATTGCCATGCTTTTTATTTCTGATCATACTCTAATGAAGGACTGTCGATTTGTCCGAAAACGTTCAGCTTATTTTCAGCACCGGATGTTATTTTTTAAATATTGTTGAGTCTACAATAGTTAAAGAAGTTCATGTTTATAGCCTCAAAACTCTTGAAACGAGGTAACGAGCAAAAAAGAACAGCGGTGGGGGTCTGGGGGCGGAGCCTCCAGAAGTTGACACGATCTTGACGTTTTAGTGGATGAATTTGAACCTCTTCGATAGCAATATGCCTTTACGCCTTAAGCACGCATTATCCAAAATCTGAGAACGAAATGCATCGTGTTTGGCGAAGTACTCAGGATTATGGTCAAAAAATTTTGAACAAAATTTGCCTGAAAGCTATTCAAAAAGCACTAAAACAGCCATTCCAGCATGTAAATTTTCAAACTTTTTCCGGGAAGCACGCCCCCGGACCTCCCATAGAGCTTTACTTGTTTCTCAACCAGCTTCAAACATGAAAAAAATGTGGAATCTATGCCCCCCCTTTTTTAAATTTCTCGCTACGCCACTGCTCCTAGGATAAGCTAGCTCAGGGGTCGGCAACCTTTTGATCGCAGCGTGCCATTTTTTGACAGTGTCAACATAGAAACTTCGCGTGCCAAATGATTTTGTTTCCTTGCTTGATGTAGATTTTGCCGTTTTGTTCCGTTTTCCTCTGAAAATATTAGTGAAGAGCAAAAAAAGCTCTTCACCATTGTAGATGTCCCCACTTACCTCCGAAAATATCAGTGCAGACCAAAAATAAAAACAAAAAGGTTTCACGTCGGTAGATGTCCTATTTGCAAAGAAATACCTTAATTGATTGACTTATGAGCCCACAGCACTGAAAATCGCTCGTAGCTTCAAAAGTAAATTTGTTAAATCTTATGGCGTTCTATGTGCTTAAAATTTGCTTGCGCATGGAATCACTTCGCGTGCCATGCAAAACCTTTCCGCGTGCCACTTTTGGCACGCGTGCCAGGGGTTGCCGACCTCTGAGCTAGCTAATTCTAATTTGATATTTTGTTGTTTCGCTGTTATCAATTGTTCAAAAGTTTCCTTTAAAATTGGAGAAAATTTAACTGTGACATCACAATAAAGCTCTCAGACCTTTGTACACGAAGTTACCCGGAAATCCAACAGTTTTTGCGATTTTGTTCACCTTTGTTACACAGTTGCATAAGTTTGTTCGTTGGCTTGGTGGGTATCAATGAAGAAAAAAAAAAAAAAAAAACGAATTACAAGTGAACAAGTGACGCCATAAGCCATCGTTGAAGTAAGCCATAAGCCATCGTTGAAGCTGAAGTGTACTGTATCCGTAGTTACAAATTTTTGAAAGGGGGGCTCAAAATTTCTATGGGAGATGAAAAAAATGTAGGTTGGGCTTCAGCACCCCCCTTCCAACGCCCTTGAATGTTTACATTATACGAAGCCAACATGACAATGCTTACTCTGTCATTTAAACATGCATCGACACTCGACAGGCAAAAATAAAAGTCTGCTGATGTAAATCTATTCAAACTTTAGTGGTTGCCGCTCATTTGGATCACACCAAAATTTACAGCTTACCAAATTAAAGTTAAGAATGCTTCTTCCGTTACTGGTTATCTGGTATATGGAATCATCTTGAGAGTTACTCACAAGTTCGTCACCCATATACCACAGCACTGTTATCGGTGGAGTTCCTGATACTGTGCAGTTCACTGAACTTCTCTCTCCGCTACGAACAGTAAGAGAACTGGGATCTACCGTCACAGTTCCGAGATCTGCAAAATTTTAAGTTTAAGACAGAAGAAAATTTAACAAATACGTTATTTTATAGCAATTAGTCGGGAGTAGAAGAAATGTTATCCTGTGTTGTGCACTCCTGCTCTAAGGTAATACTTCCATTCCTCCCAATTTATTGGGGTGTCATGAAACGATATGTTAAAGCTTCCGGTATGTTAAGCAACAATAAACAAGGTGCCTGCTTCTAGTATATTACCAAAAGTTTTTTTAAACTAAGCAGTGAAAAAGTGAAATAAGGTATTTGCGCTGGTCCACAAATTGGGCAACTCATGAATGGTGAACATATTCAGGCATCAGTGACACTTGTGGAGAACGGTACATTGCTGTCCTTTAAAGAAATGGCTCGTAAATTTTTTGGTATCGAGAAAGATCCTAACTACAGAAGCATGTTGACAATTTTTGAAAATTTTAGTGGTGATTGAAAATAAAAGTGCATTTTTTACATTCTCACCTTGATTTTTTCCCTTTAAGGTCGGGTACTGTGAATTAAGAACAAAATGAAAGATTTCATGAGAACATGTAAAACAAGGTACCAGGGATGATGGGACTGCTTAATAATGGTAGACTATTGCTGGCTATTAAAACGTGATGGCCATCAGTAAGAGACTATAACACGCGAAACAGGCAATTCATGCTACCTGCCAAGAAAGCGAAACTACCTGCTTGACGTTAAAACTGGGTCAATGAAGGCTGAAGCCTAAGTGATGATTAAGATTTACGTGTAATCTATATGCACTGGTGAAAATATTTCATATAGTTTTTGCGACAAATTGTGACGTCATAGAGCAATTTCGAGTGCAGATTTGGAATCAGCGGGGTCGAATTATGCAAACACAATTATTTTTATGAAAACAACAGAAATTTTAAAAAAAATGTCCACCGGTGTAATTAATGCAAAGTATAAGGATATAGAGAACAAATTAGGGAGTGCCCAGGTTCCCAAATTTGGTAGGCTTTTGGTCAAGATAGACTCTTCTGCATCGATTCCGTGATAATGATACGTCACTTAAATTCTCGAAGCGAGAATATCTTGCCTTCCCACGATGCACAATTAGAGTTACAGTCAGTGCATGAAGCAACGCAGTTTCGAAAGTAACGGGATATAAGACTAAAAGATTAGGAGAAGGTAGATGACAAGAAAGCATCGCAAAAAATAGCAATGCAAGGGATGCAGTAGCAATCCACGACCGGTCGTGACTTGTAATGCAGGGGATGCAGTATGCAGTGAGTAGCAATGATGGATGCAGGAATGCAGTGAGTAGCAATGCAGGGGATGCAGTAGCAATCCACGACCGGTCGTGGATTGCTACTGCATCCCCTGCATTGCTATTTTTTGCGATGCTTTCTTGTCATCTACCTTCTCCTAATCTTTTAGTCTTATATCCCGTTACTTTCGAAACTGCGTTGCTTCATGCACTGACTGTAACTCTAATTGTGCATCGTGGGAAGGCAAGATATTCTCGCTTCGAGAATTTAAGTGACGTATCATTATCACGGAATCGATGCAGAAGAGTCTATCTTGACCAAAAGCCTACCAAACTTGGGAACCTGGGCGCTCCCTAATTTGTTTTTTATAATTAAAACAAGGGTAACCGAAGTTAGCCTACCAAAGTGGTCATTGGGCAGTCCACACTCTGATTTTATAAGAATATAGACTTACAGAGAACAGGGCCGGCGGAACCGCCCCCCAAACCCCCCGCCCGGAGGGGGAGAACAGGCCTGGTCAGGGGCCCCGCCCTGAACACCGCGGCGTTTTTTTTGCTTGGAAAGATTTTAATACGTGTTACGATGCAACATTAATTTGTTAGTGTGCGTGTGTGTAGAAAGGTGCGGAAGGAGGGGTGAGATGAAAAAATGTTGGACTCCAATTGCACCGTTCTTGTTTGAAATGTAGGCTACTGTAGGCAAAATCGTTTGTATGTACAGTAAACGATTTTTTGATCTGCTGAAAAAACGAAAGCATAATTTTCTTCTGTCAAAAATACACATTTTATGAAATATATATTATAGCTATAATATTAACTTCCTATTTCATGCGCCTTGTTTTGAATAAGGTCGTACATGGTAGTTGTTTATACGATTGTAGGTTTACTATGGTTTTTGCACAAAAGCATTAGGGGTGTGCGACTCCGCCAGCAAAATGGATCAAAATTGGTTCGTCAAACGAATCGCAAAAAGTTCAAATTGATGACATATTGTGAGTTTAAGTAAGGCCTACTCTAAACTTCAAATGTTCTTTTAAGTTCCGGTTATTGCCACATGGATTGATGATTTTCTTGAATACTTTTTTGCAGTTTTTTCCCATGTCATATCACACTGTGCTATGCCGTTTGTCATTTTAATTTATTATTGTGACGCTTAAGACGCTTAATAACGCACAAAAAACAGCCAGTAGTTCAAGTGCTAAAACGATTTTAGGTAAAACATTTGCCGGTAGTCCGGTAAACGCTTGCTCTGTGGAACCAGAGAGTGTTCTTAAGAATTCGAATTTCTTAAACATGAGTATTTTTCACGCACCAGTTATACGCAGGGATTCCATACCGTACTTATTTCAAAGATTTATCCTTATTTTGAAAGTGTGCATCTTGGAAAATAGTATAGTCTCTATTTTTAAGAAATGTCGTTATTTTTGGCTTGCGTCCTTATTTTGTCTTATTTGGACTTCATACATCAAGCTTTGTGTTGTTTGCCTTGCATTATTTTTTGTCTTACCGTCAAAACTTTATTGTGACATCATAAAAGCAACACAACCTTATTTGGAACATAAAGAAGTAAGGCATAGACACAGTATATTTCCATCACAACGAGCGCTGCAATCAAAAGTACAGAGATGTGGCACGTTGTAGACCCTTCCTACTTAAGGTGGTTGCTCTATAGCAGTGGTTCTCAAACTTGTCGGAAGTATCGAACCCAACAGGTGTCATGCAAGCATACATCGAACCCTTAATTATAACCAAGAGCGGATCCAGAAAATTTTAGAGGGGGGATGCAGTTTTGAATTAGGTTGAATGTTAAATGAGTGCAAAGACGTTAGACGTCTAAACCGGAAAAGGGCATAAGCTCTTTGAAAATGTTTCACGTCAGGGGCGTATTCAGAATATTCTTAAGGCGGTGGAGGGTGGCATAAAATTTTTACATTTTTTAAGCGCATTTTTTTCCGGAAAGTTAATTTTAAGCAAATTGAGGAACAAAAATATGGCTCTAGGGGTTCCGGGGGTATGCTTCCCCGGAAAGTTTTCAAAAATTTAGACACTGTAATGGCCATTTTAACGCTTTTTGAACAATTTTTATGGCAAAATCTGTTTAATTTTTTTGCCTCTAACTCTAAGTCCTTCACCAAATATGATACATTTTGTTCGCACATTTTTGATTTATGCGTGCTTAAGGCGTAAAGATGATTGTTATCAAATAGGTTTGAAATTATGGAAAAATTGTATTCATCAAAAACAGCGTTGAAAGAGTATGGTGGGGGAATGCATCATTCCACGCAGAGATAGTTATTTACTACAACTGTATGCCTTTTTGCAAAAACTTATTCTGATCTTAGCCGAACCCCTGCTACAGCCTCACCGAACCCCTGGGGTTCGGTCGAACTCAGTTTAAGAACCACTGCTCTATAGGGACGGACTCGGCATAGTTCTGGAGATATTCTATCATTTTTTCTTTGTATCTTTCAAACAAAGAGGGTTTTTTTCCTTTTTTTTTTGTAAAAGCTGGCTTTTGGATTGTCGCTTTTAGGGGTGGGGATGTTGGAAACAGTAATTCAGTATTTCTTTTGCCATTTGTGATAATTCGGTTTAAAAATTGTCGCAGCGCCGCTAGTGGTAGCCTTTAACGTTTTGAAGCTATTTGTCTGAAATAGGGGTTATTTTCATGGTTGGTTGCCGGTTTGGCAGCCTGTGGGGTTATTGTTTTTTTACAAATAGGTTTCTAGTTAGGCTTCTAAGTAGGTTTCTGGTTGGGTTTCTAGTTCGGCTTCTAGTATAGCTTTTTGATTTTACTTATTTTATGATAAGTATACTGTGGCATAGATAGGCATGAAGCACTGTTAGCACTTCAGGCTGTCAATGTTGGATGGAAAAGTGTTATATCTTGAGCTCAATAATACCCAGGCAGTTGAATAATTTTTCCAGTAGTCCTTATTTTGGGTTCCAGATTGATGGAATCCTTGATTATACGTCAGACGGTCAGCTAGTTTTAGAAGTCAACTTAAATAGGTTTTTATGAGTTATGGTACTGCCGCTACAATTTTGTAACATATTAGCCTAATAGCATATGAAGTTGAATAGGAATAACAAAGGCAGATAAGGTCTCAAAAAAGCCCAGTCTTAGGGTTAGGAAAGCTAAAGAGCTAAGGTATAATTACGTTCGAAAATGTATCAACGTACGTGCGTAGGTTTCAAACTAGGGTACGTAGACGCAAAATCGAACGCAATCGCATTTTGTGTAAAGACATATCCGTAATATTCGTTCATCAAAAATCGCACGAATATGCATAAAATGCAAAATCGGATGAAAATCGCTTTCTGCGTAAAACCACTTTTACCTTCCATTTCGCTTGCGGATAAAGGGGGCCCCACGTGAAGTTTTCGGGGGGGGCCTCAGTTAGCCTAGTGCCGGCACTGATAGAAGGTTTCAAATTTAGATATAGAGATATATAAGGCTTCAGTTACAAGCACCCCAAAGTTAACGATTTTTTGTGAATTGAATAACACTAATACGAAAAACCCTCGGGTAAGTTAAATGTTGGTTTCATCAATCACTTAGTTGGTTCGTTTGCAATTTCGTATCTCGAAGTTGAGTTAATTCTACTTTAACCGATGGAGGATCACCAGGTTTAATTGATAAATTGGATTACCACGTTCGATTATTTCCATAAACCCTGAAAGTAATGTTAAAACATTATCGGAATTTATTTCACGATAGTCAAATCAAGTTTTCGCTTGTTTACTGTAAATTGCGTAGTATAATATTTTTTGTTTTGCTGTTTAGTCCTAATTGCTAAATTTATCGTGTTTTTGCATGATTTTGCCCAAAAGTGTAGCGGATCGCGAGTTATAAAGGGAACAAAATAATAACGAAAGTTAATCTTCAAAACCTGAAATTTTTACCTTATCACTGAATAAAAAGTTGGTGTCATCGCGATGGTGTGCCCATCTACATGAAAAACTTATCCGGTGAAAATATGAAATTTACTTTTGCTACAGTCAATAGCGACACTGCTAAATATCTCATTTCGGTAACTTTTCATTTCTGTCTTAGAAATTGTTCAAAAAATAGTTGCTAAGTTGTCACAAACATTCCTCGTCTTCATCTCCGTAAGAACTGTAGTGAATTAAGTTGCTCAAATCTTTCTTAGCTGTGCAAAAAAAAAAAAAAATTGCAAGATGCTGCAAAAATGTAATTAGACTGCAGAACCATATGGACTTCGGAATGTTTGCATTGTTTTTGTCCCATATTTGCATCTTTTAAGATCGAGCTTTATCCCACCATTTTCCACATTATCAAATTATGACCAAACTTCGTTGACGACTATTTTAGCAGCTATGGCGTATATTCAAGTCAAGCAAGAGTCTCTGTACTGACCACAGTGCTAAAATATAAATCTGGGACATCAATTTTCGTTGTTTGCACTTCAACTTTTCCATTGAATAAATGCACCAACATCAACTGGTTAAATAATTTTATTGAAAGACGTTGATTAAATTAATATTTAAGAACATAGCAAAATACGTAGGGGAAGGTGGGGCAATACGGGACACTTTAGAATAATCGCGCATAACTCGGGATATAAATAAATATTTTTTAAAACTAAACTATCCTCGGATAGGTGTTAACTAGTAGCATAATATTAGACTGCATTTTTTTTATTTTGCTGCCTGCGTCAATGTGTAATTATAAAAATAAAAACATAAAAAATTGTCCCGTCTTGCCCCTCAGCTGGGGCAAAATGGGACACCTGTCCCGTTTTGCCCCACTCCTTATTTTGCCAAATAAGACTACCAGTTCTATGGTAAAAGCAAGCTGTGGGTGAAATGAAACAGGTTTCTACTGTGATATAAGCTAATATTGATCGTAGCAGTTCAAAAAATCGGCCAACTTGTACTCGGTTGAACCCACTAGCTCAGCTTAAACTGGTAGGGTCAGGTTGCCGCAAGCTCAATTCTGGGTGGCGTTTTAAAAAATCAAAACAGCCAATCCTTCCCCGCTTTGTTTGAACTTTTGTTAAAAGGGGCATTTAAGCCATTGGCCTCAGCAAGCTGAAAAGCCAACTCTCTCAAGGAGTCTGTGGTTAATCCAAAAAACATACATTGCATTTTTTTCGCATGCTCCAGAAGTTCATTTTCGAAGCTGCTATCAAGGGCAGGAACAAAGTGGCCAAGTTTGGCTTTCCCTGGTTGGCTTACTTTGCTGTTGACATGCTTCTCAAGTGTGCTCTTTGGGATATTGCAAAACAATTGCAGCTTTTCTTAAAGAATGTTTCTTCTCTTTAACATTTTTTATGGCTTAATCAAGATCAGCTTCTGACCACTTAGAACGTTCGCTTTTCCTTTCATAATTTCTGACCATTATTATTTACGATATATACCGGTATATATATATTGTATTTACTAGAATAGAGGAAACTATAAAAAAGAATAGTCTATATTAGGCTATACCGGTACCATACCAGTACATTGGTATCATACCGGTAATGAAAAGGAGAATATAATTATGAAACTAAGTTACCGGTAGTTAAAAAGTCTAGGCTACCAAAAGTTAGTCTCAGGATACTGTGTACCGGTATACTGTTCATTTAGCATCCAAAATCTAATCAACCGTGCCGGACTGCAGTAGCAGGTACCAGTAGCTTACTGGTACTTCTTCAGTGTATAGAGAACAATATATCATATCAAGATTATTACTAGTAGGACAATGCTAAAGCAAAATATTTTTAATAAATCTTTGGCATTTCAGCACCAGCAGCTACCACTGCACAGGTACCGGTAGTTTTGTGGGTTTTTACTAGGCTATTATCCTGGTACTGCCTCAAACTTTATATCTTTTAAGGTTAATCTTAAAGTCTGACTAGATTAATTAGCATATGGAACGTAAATGAAAAACAGTTAAGAGAGAGAGGATGTCCCATTATGCCCCAATAGGGTAGGTACGACTAAAAAACAAGTATCTCAGACAGTTTTTCACAAAAACTGCAAAACTTTTTTTTATTAAACACAAAGAGGCTATTGAATTTACAGAATAATTTTCTAACCAATTTGTCAACATCTTCACTTTAAATTCACTCAACTAATCAGCAACTACCTTACATGAAACTACAGCAAAACACCTTTTCTCCCCTTACACCACGATGTTACAAAAAAGTAAAAAGTTTTTCATGAGCAAAGTTTGAAAATGTGGTAACCCAACATACAAATGCCACAAGAGTTCGCTAAACTATGTACAAGCAAAATAAAAGCTATGTCCCGTTTTGCCCCGTGTCCCGTTTTGCCCCACCTTCCCCTACGTAGCAGTGGTTCCTAACCTATGGGAAACGCCTACTTAACAGTGGCGTGCGCACGGGAGGGGGGAATTTCGCGGGTCAAACCCCCCCATTAAAGATTTTAAAAGAAATGAAAACCTCTCTTTTTGGAACGAACCGTCTTTTTTATACAGAGATTGCCGAGTCCAACTTTCTAATTTAATTTCGAGAAACTTTTATTACCATGGGAAACAACAATACCGGCATTCCAACTTTTCTGATGTGTTTTGCTTGAACTGCATTTTTGTCATTGATGCTGCCGCGAAGTAACTGGTAAGCAAGAGCTTCCTTAAATACGGTGTATCTGCTGTAACTATGGCCGCACACAAAATTTTTTTTTTAAATCAAATCTTCACTGTAGGCCTACTCGTTTCATCAACTCGCTGTAGAACCAAAACGTGGTAGCGAGTTGAGAGGCCCGACCCCGTGGCTTAGCGCCTGGGCAACACAGCTCCGAAGAATCGTCGCAGCGGCGGCGAGCCGTTGGTTACACTGCGTCCGATTTGACCAGCATGGAAATTGAACCTCGGACCTTTAGCATCGATAGCGTCAATTTTAACACGGTGCTATAATCAGTTGTACGGTTGTTTTGTGGCATATTCCTCGCAATGGCCTAAACGTCTTAGCTAGCAGAAATTAAAATATTCGATTCCTGTACAACCGTACTTGTTTTTTCTTACGTGTCTGTGGGTGAGTTTATTAACCATAGCATGCAAAGATATCAGGGAAGTTGCATCTCTACTAGACATGTAAAGAATTCAATTGGTTAGTGGTTTTTTACAAGTCTACAAAACTCTACATGCAAATGGATAAATAACCTGACTAGGCATAAGGTGTGATTTCCTGGTGAAGGCGCATTTGTGATATGGTACGACATTTTATCGAAATGTCTTTCCTGGTGTTACGCCTCTTCGTATCTAATTGATTTGAAAAAGCATACCGTGTTGCTCTTCTTTTATGCAGAAGGCGTGAAGGGCATGAAATAATATTTCAGCTCTGAGGCCAATGCGAACCCGAGACATTTTGGCTGGTATATATTCAATGATGGAGTCGAGTACTCAACCTTCGAGTACGAGTATCGAGTACTTGCGTTGAGAGTACCAGTACTGGTGATTGACTTCGAGTATTACAAATACGAGTACCGAGTACATTTTTCTAACATAACTAACACGTTAAACTTTACACTTTAAAATCAGTTGCGGGCTTTTGCTGCATAAATTTGAACCACTTTTTTTGAAGTTGTTTATTTAATTTTTTGTCACTTAATTTTGTCTCAGAGTTTATTGGCTGATGATTGACTCCTAATAATATGCACGAAAATTTATAAAAAGCAAAGTACTCGTGAACTCGACAGATTTTTAGACCGAGTCCGAGTACTTTTAGGCTCGGGTGCGAGTACTTTTTGAGATTAGAAGTTTTGAGTACGAGTGCAGTACTCGAGTACGAGCACAGTATTCGCATCACTGTACAAATTAAATAGCATAGCTACGGAAGATTAAAAATCGCTAACAAAATTTGAAAATCTGGAAGATGGTGGAATAAAGCACAATCTTAAAAGATGCAAGTATGGGACAAAAACAATGCAAACATTCCGAAATCAATGTGGTTCTGCAGTCTATAAATCACATTTTTCCAGCATCTTGCAATTTTTTTTTGCGCAACTCTGAAAGATTTGAGTTACTTAATCCATAACAATTCTTATGGAGATGAAGACGAGGAATGTTTGTGACAACTTAGCAACTATTTTTTGAACAATTTCTAAGACAGAAATGAAAAGTTACCGAAATGAAATATTTTGCAGTGTCGCTATTGACTGTAACAAAAGTAAGTTTCGTATTTCCATCGAATAAGTTTTTGACCACAGTTAAAAAGTAAAATTTATTAACTCAAAAGGGATCATCAGGGGTATCAAAAAACAAGTAAAGGTTTAAAAAATGAAACTAAAATCGATTAGCTCACTAGGACACTGCGCCTCACAAATCTACGTATAATCCGTAACCAGAGATGGCAATCGCATCGAAGAGGTTCAGCGATATTTGTAATGACTGTCAAACTGCGATGCGATGGGCGATGTGATACTTCACTTAGACTGTGGATGCGAGTTTTGTTGCGATTATCTAAATTTTTGCGATGCGATTTTTTGTGTTTGCATTTGCGATTATTTAGGCGATTTTCGATTATTTCCATTTTTCGAGCAATTTTGAACTCTCACATTTTACAATTTTTTTGCATACGATCAGTATCATCAGGGGTATCAAACGCTAGTTTTATCATCACGCTAGTTTTATTTAACTACGCAAAGCATTGAGAGTAGGCCTGCATGCAGAAAACACAAGTTCTCTTAAACTCATTAGAATTTAGAGAAAAGTTAAAGTGATATTTCTCTGCTCCTTTGGTCACGATGACAAACAAATCTAACGCGGTGGTAGCAAATGCAGAGGACTAAGTTGTTTTTTTGACCAGGGCTGCGAACTCGAACTCGAAAAAGTTTGAGCTGAGAACTCAAACTTTAACTCGAACTCGTGAATATTCTGGGCTGAGAAGTTGAATTCGCTTTCGAAAATATTTTACTTAATGATCACTTGTTTTTACTCAAAACGACTTGCGCCATGCTCAAGATAATCACTTTTTTTTCTAAGCTCGAAAGAACTTGATAAATTTTCACTAAATTTACCTCGAACTTAACATGTAAAAACGAAAATGCTAAACTCGAACTAACCTTGATAATAAATCGACAGAGTTTACACCAACAAACCGTCGTATTTTTCGAAGTGCTTGCGCTTAAGATGCTGCGTTAAGTTGCTTGAGTGAAAATAGGTTTTGCCAACTTTGCTAGGAATAGGAAGAGCAGCGAACTTGCAAAAATTGCACGTGGTGCGCACCGTCGTCCCTCTATCTTCGATTTTGAAATACGGCACTCGCGCAACTCTTTATCACTAGCTGGCATGATTTAACAGTAGAGAAGTGCTGCAAAAATTAAAAACATATACGCAAACAAATTCACTTGGGCGTTGGGCCATCAAAACAATACATTGCATATTTTGCGTCGAACGCTAACTGGAAAGTTGTTGCTTGCTAACACTACCTATTTGATAAAAGTTGCCAAAGACTCTAAAGCAGGGGTGGGCAATTATTTCACATGAAGGGCCAGATTTGGAAAAACTGTTGAAGCCGCGGGCCGCACGCTGATTGCAAAACAAAGTGAATACCTTTTTTTTTTGGAGATCACGGTCCACGTACGAATGTGATCTCCAAAATAAGAGGTTTTCACCTCGTGTTTTATTCCAATTTTGCACCGTTGAGGCTTATTTTTTGAAAATCACTGCCATCCAAGATCTCTAAAGGAATAAAAAGGTATTCCGCTAAATTCACGGTGAGAATTTAAGTTTGTGTAAGTGCCGGCGGGCCAGAATAAAAGGACCGGCGGGCCGGACTTGGCCCGCGGGCCGTAATTTGCCCAAGTCTGCTCTAAAGAATAAGATCTACCGAAAAGTAGAATAAGATCGCAGTATCCGCGACGCATAGCAAACCTTGCTAGCTATGAGCATCTTAAGTTAAATGATGTAGAGAAGTGATTTTTAACTGATCGTCTTGCTGAACCACGACTTTTTTTAAAGGACTACCGATTGCCTACCGAACTGACACTAACCCCATCATTCTATTTTTTCTACGGTTTGAGAATAATTTTTTCAAATCTCATCTAATTTTAAACCCAATTCTGGTGGAGAAAATTCCTCTTTCAGTTGACATATTTCTGTAAATGTGCGGACTACAGAACCTCAAAAAATTTGAATTAAGTCACTTGCTCATGTCTGTAGTGATCTAGCTATCACTATACTATCCGATTTCAACAAAGCGCATTACATATCGTTGGAAAATGGATTTAGTTAATCTCACTTGAGAATGGAAACTTGAATCATGAAAAAAAATTAAAACAGCCTGCTGTGATTATGAGCTCTGCTGGCTTTAGGTCCATCTCTTCGCGCTGCGTGAGTTTGCACTTCATAAGTACTCGTTCGCATTAAATCTACCCACAATTAAAATCAAAGCAATGTCAAAGGTGTAAAATGAAAATCGCCGTCGAAATAAAAAGAGGCGTGAAATATCTTTCGCCAAGAGCCGCAGGACGCCGCCAGATTTTAAACAGTATTTTGTTTGAATGACAGCTCGTTTTAGTGATGAAGTCGATTAAATTTCACAAAATAGCAAAATAGTCGTCTTCGTGTGGTTGGGCATCCTCTTCCGACGGTTTAGATATTGACGGCGTTGATTTTGAGCCTGCGTCGGGTGTCATCATTCAGGGCCAACAGACCTTGTATTCCTTTTGGTGCACGATGTAGGGGGCATGTAGAAATGATGTGGTCTGCAGTTTGCTCAGAGGCACCACACTCACAATTCGGTGAAGGAGCAACACCCCATTTGTACATGGATGAATGGAATCGCCCTACGCCAGTCCGCAGACGATTCAGTTTTACCCAAGATGTTCTGGGCAAACCCATTCCAAGAGGCTTAGAACTGGCCCTGGGAATAAAAGCATGGAGCCTTGATGCACTTTTCAAGTAGCCTACTCCATGTTCCATACATGATCCATCCATTGCGCTGCACGAATGTCTGATTCGGTCAGACTATCCAGTAGTTTCTGTGCAGCGGGTACAAACGGGCGTCTTGATTTGAGCCTTCCCTGGTGCGCATTTTGTTTCCCGACCAGCTGCTCATGTAGAATATGATCAGGGTTAAGGGTGGCGCGGTTAGCCAGGGAGAGTGTCGCTCCTCGACGGCGAAGCTCAGCTGGCTGGATGCCTGCGAGGATTGGCAAGTAGCCTAGTCCGTTGGAGTAGCTCGCAGACATCCAGTGACAATGCGCAAGGCGTCATTTACAACACTGTCGATTAGCCGAGTAACTTCTACTTATAAGTTTTACCGGCAAAATAGTTACTTCACTCATTAAAAGAAATGAAGGTGGGAGCAATGGGAAGCATTTTATCACCTACAAAAATCGCAAAAATGGCAGATTTTTTTCATCATTTATGCAATACGATTATCGACGTGATTCTTTTCTTGTGTATCGATGCGATTCTTGGATGCGCTATTTTTGAAAAAAACGTTCGAATCGATGCGATTGCCATCCCTGTCCGTAACTAACACTGTGAGCTGGCTGAAACAGACTGTTGGGTTTAATAAATTTTACTTTTTAACTGTGGTGATATTGCATATTCGCTCTAACTGAATCTAGTTATCGAGCACTCTTTGAAATACTGATCTCCATGATTATGGATAAGTTTTTGATGTAGATAGGCACAGCATCGCGATGACACCAACTTTTTATCCAGTGATAAGGTAAAAATAAGGTCAAAATTTCAGGTTTTAGAGATTAACTTTCGTTATTATTTTGTTCCCTTTATAACTCGCGATCCGCTACACTTTTGGGCAAAATCATGCAAAAACACGATAAATTTAGCAATTAGGACTAAACAGCAAAACAAAAAATATTATACTACGCAATTTACAGTAAACAAGCGAAAACTTGATTTGACTATCGTGAAATAAATTCCGATAATGTTTTAACATTACTTTCAGGGTTTATGGAAATAATCGAACGTGGTAATCCAATTTATCAATTAAACCTGGTGATCCTCCATCGGTTAAAGTAGAATTAACTCAACTTCGAGATACGAAATTGCAAACGAACCAACTAAGTGATTGATGAAACCAACATTTAACTTACCCGAGGGTTTTTCGTATTAGTGTTATTCAATTCACAAAAAATCGTTAACTTTGAGGTGCTTGTAACTGAAGCCTTATATATCTCTATATCCAAATTTGAAACTCTTTATAAGTCTATATCCTTATACCTTGCATTTTCTTGAAGAGTACTGCGAAAGAAACGTATTCCAACCTAAAATAGTCAAACGCTATGCAATTTCATGGAGAAATCAGTCATGCGGAACCCGCGTTGTATGAAAAAGCGTCTAAAATTAACCATGCGTCTGTGTATGGTTTTAGGGAAGAGCCGAAGCTGGAGCTGGAGCTCTATTTAAGATTTAGAAGGAGCTGGAGAAACTTTTTTCAAAGCTAGCTTCAGCTCGATGTCAACATCTGAGATGCTACTGCTAGATTTAATTCTAGATTATCCAGTAAATTATAGCAAAGTGACATTCAGCCATTTCAACAAACTTCTTTTTTTGGCTTATTTCACAAACTTTAACACCAACCCTTTTTCAGTATTTCAACTGGAGCCGCAGTAAAAAAAGCTCCGGAGCCGGAGCTGGAGCAACATTTTTATAGAAGAGTGCTCCGGAGCTGGAGCTCCATTTTTATAAATGACAGCTCCGGAGCTGGAGCCGGAGCAGCATCAGATTTATGGCTGCTCCGAAGCTCTGGCCTTAACTACTCGGCTATCGTAATCTGATGCCGTAGCAACCGAATTTCTCGTATACCTGTTAAGATTAATTCATCATTAGGGCGATTCACGGTCAATAAAGTCAATTTTTTTTGGAAGTAGAAAATAACTCGTAACAATGTGGAAATAAAATTTCACGGTCGTAGGATCAATATTGATGAAGTTATAAAGTCAATAAATGTCATTTTTTTGTTTTTTAGATCAATTATTTTTTATTAGGTCAATTTTTGCTTTCTTGCTTTTTTTTTGCGCGATTCTACTTCATACTCAAAAAGAGATAACTCAGATAATTGAGAGATGGAAGCTCGTAACTGTTGGTAGTACCAGGGAGGTGTATGCTGTCGCCAGACTGTTATCGGTATTACAGTTTTACACATGCTTAATTTATTAATATAATGTTTGATGTAATTTCATTGATTCGATTGTGAAGATCCGTTCACACAGCTTTGCAAGATTGCAATTTTGGCAAAATTCGTGTATGATAAAATAAGCTTTTCGTCGTGTTTTCATTTGTTACATATTTTTGTCGCTACGTATCGGGAGTCAAGAACATTAGAATTGCAAAGACAATGCATTAGTTATTCCAACATATTTTGATATTACGGAGATTGCAATACAGCGAATAGCGAAACACTTGAATACGACTCTGGATTCTGCGCAATTACGCAGAGCAGTTAAACTTTCTGCCAGAAAACGTGCGGCATTATATGTGCGTACATTATAATCTAAGCACTAACTGAAGTAACTTTGGTGGTTTTTTCTCATGGACTGGTGGGTTCTTTCATTTCATTGTTTTGTTAGATCAATAAAGTCAATTTTTTGATAAAATGAAGTCAATTTTTTGAGATTTTTAGGTCAATAAAAAATCGCCCTATTCATCATCACTCTATAGGAAGCCAGTCCATTATTAAGCTATTGTGACTGTGACATAGTAATGAAGGTTAAGCAATGAAGGCTTGTATACCGAATTATTCCATCAAAGTTCTTTTTATCAGAGTTGTCCAACTCTTTCTCATTTTGTTTCTTTATTATAATGGTCACGTTTCAATACTAATAGATCAATTGTCTCAGAGAAACGTTACAGCGCATAAATTGCAAGAGCAGCAGCAACGGAAGAATGCGGCAATGCAGTCTTGTAGCTTGCAGCAGCATTATTTTTTTCATTTGGTTTGAAGTCATGAAATAAAATGCGTGAATTCGTTTTTAAAAACTTAGTGCCAATCTACTACCAAAACTCTGATACTACGCTAAAGAAAAGATAACTTGTAGCCTACCCTGATATTTAACCACTACTTTTCTTAGCATATTTAGCAAAAAATGCTTTACGTAGGCAGGCTTATTATAGACAGTGGTGTAAAAGAAAGTAACGATAGACTTTTACACGAAAAGCTTTTTCGAAAACGAGTAGGCCCAGCATTTTGGATAACGAGTATATTTAGCATAAAGTAACGCTACCCGAGCAGTTTTTACTGCAAAAAGCTAAAAAGTAGTTTAGTTTCAAATTTTTAGCCGCAATGTCGATTTCTTTGGTTAAAAGAAAAAAAAATTACTCTAGATAATTTTGAGATTTTAGAAAGCTTGCACAGCACACAATATCAATATTTGACGAGCGCGTCACGAAAAGCTTCTTGGATGCAACAGCTTTTTTCAAAGCTATCAAGAGTATTGATGATGAGGTTTTTTCAAATGCGAAAACCAGGGAGTCAAACCGAACCCGAACCGGAGTTTTATAAACCGGTTTTAAGCTATTTTTGTCGAACCTTACCGAACCTGAACCGTACTTTTCAAAATCGCAAAGAGCGAACCGGAACTGAACCGAATAATTTGAATGCTTGCGAACCTTAACCGAACCCGAACCAATTGAAAAAGTGGCTCGCTCCGTGAGGTCACACGCGTCACTTTGATCGGCGTAACCGATTGACACTTTGAAGGTGGCTTATATTCAAAGAAATGCAGTACTTGCACAGCACTACAAGCTGTGCATTGGCCCGTCAATGTAAAGATATGTTTCTTTATCAAAGATTAGGCCGCCGGTGTCGGACCATAGTAACAATTTAATTATCTCGAAATTGGCTTTACTGCAAGTAGTTTATGCTTTTTATTGGCCTGACAATGCGAAGAAAAATTGCTTTGTACGTTTCGTTTTTTAAATTGTGTTACTAGATCTCTACCATTTTTTACTGCGAAGCTGAACTTTATAAACCGGTTTTGAAATATTTTTTACTGGAGCAAACCCTAACCGGAGCGTTTCAATTTATCTGAACCGTAACCGGAACTGAACCAAAATTTGAAACCGCTGTTGAACCCAAACCGAACCTGAAAAATTAAACGGTTTGACTCCCTGGTGAAAACAGCTTTTTCCAAAGCTATTCTGATGTTCTGTTCGTTCGTTTTCCGATTGCAGCAACAATTTTTAGGAAACATTTGCAATTACTTTAAATCGCTTAATTATGCAGCGGTCGGAAGGTCACGACTTTATTGACAAAAGGTCCCCGTGGGACGTTTGAGAGACATTTTTTTACTGCAAATAAATTTACCGTGAGCATTTCGAATTTTTTCGTTTTGGTACAGAAGAGTTTTATTACAAAATAATTCCAAAAAAATCAAGCCTTCATTATACTCGCGGTATTCCGCCAAAGCGTGTAACGAATAGCGGGGCCCGTTTCCGCCGCTGAGCGCCCAGGCAACTCAGCTTCGAAGTTCGAAGAAAATAGCCGCGGTGGCGAGTCCCTGGCGATACTGTGTCCGATTTGACCAGCCCAGGGCGCGAAGCTCAGACCTCCCGCATCGATAGCGATGTCGTTACAACTAAGTCCAACAAACTAAAAAACATTGGGCCTAATGTATTGTCCAACCAGTTGGACAAAAAATTGAATTCAGTAAAACTTGTGCGATAGGTCCCCTACTTTTCTTGGTTTTAATGAGATCCATAAGTTTTAACAGCTATTTTAAAAGCTAAGGTCTAATAAAAAATCAAAAATTAATTAATGAAAAATATTTTGCATTCAAAAAAATGTCGAATTCAATTTGAATCAAATTCCTGAAAATATTACTCCAAAACTTTTAATGATAGAAATCAATTTCGATTTGAAATGATGTTTAGACTGGAACTCTAGTTTATCACTAAATGCAGTTTGTGTCCAACAAAGGGTGCTTTAGTAACCCACGCTAAATGTACAGCTATTTAGACTACCTATAATCACTAAAACTATCCTTTACGTTATTTAGATCAGTTTTTGCTGACTAGGCTACATAATCACTAAAACTTCTCTTGCAAATGTCTTTAAAACTGTCGATCACGTAATTGAGATCAGCTTTAGCTAATTCGTTAGACCAACTCCGGCGTTTGAACGCTAGGTCACTTTTCACCATGCAATCTGATTGCAGTCTGCTGAAATCGATCTATAAGTACTCATGCGTGAAAACGAAATCACGTGATAGAGTCGGACAATTCTAATAAAGAAAACTCTGATTCCATAGTAATGAAGGTGAAGCAATGAAGGCTTGTATACCGAAGTCTATCCAGTCTAGCTGTTATAGGCTAGGAGAGTGATTCAAGCTGATAAATCAATATATATAGAATATCAATTAATGACTTATGATTATCAGAAAAATCTGATTACGAGTGGGACTCGAACCCACGCCCGCACCGACTAGAGACGTATCCACATCTCAATGGTTGCGGCGAGTCTTTACCGGAGACACGGCCTTAACCACGCGGCCATCGTAATCTGATGCTGGAGCAACCGAATTTTTTGTATATCTGTTAAGACTTAAGATTAATAATTTCATCATCCCACTATAGGAAACCAGCCCATTATTAAGCTATTATGACTGTGACAACTGGTAATTACTCCCTAGTAACGAAGGTTAAGCAATGAAGGCTTGTATACCGAAGTCTATCCAGTCTAGCTGTTATCCAGTCTAATCTAGCTGTTATCCAGTCTAACTGTTATCTAGTTGTTAATCCAGTCTAGCTGTTATCCAGTCTAGCAAAAAAATTTGAAATTTTTTTGTTAAATATATTTTGTATTTTTTCTTCTTTCGTTTAAGCCCAAAATGAGAGCTCTACTGTGACTACAAACGACTGAAACTACTTTTATAGGGTAAGTAACTTGTTGTGCCAGCTCAACGATTTTACCCTCTTTACCCCCTCATTCCAGCCGCACCCACCACGCCTGATCCGGCAGAAATCTGATTTCGTGCATGGTTTGAAGCAGGCCCGTAGCCAAAAAATTTTTTCAGAGAAGGCCCGTTGGGGCCCATATTTTTATTACATATATGACGTCAAACACTGCGACAATGTAGTGGTAGGCTAACATTCTTGTTATACATGAACTGTACACGTGTACAGTTTATTGGCTTCTCTACGGTTTATGCGCATGGTATTTTAACGTTTCTGAAGATGAATATTACAACAATAGTTTTGCTTGTATTACGTGCACAGAGGCGCCCGCAGAAAATTTTGTTGGGAGAGGGGTCAAACTGCAGACATGGTAAACTATACAGGCATGAAGAAGGACTTTGGGTGTACTGTATAATCTTTGTTTTGTGAGAGAAAACTCATCAGATGCTCGCAGAAAAAGCAAATGAAGCGCGATATGCGCCTAAACAATCACACATGTTTTGAATAAGCATACAGTATACACCTGTTTGCCTTGAAAATAAGTTAAGGTGCTATTATAGATTTCCCATAAAGTCAAAGAGCGAGAACTCCCTGTAGGGTGTAAAGCACTTTATAAATTCAGGCGTCGTGAATGTTTATTTTTAAAGACTTCTACAAATTCATCAAGTTTAATGTTATTGGTAATGTCACTTTCGTATGCCATGTGTACCAAACTACTCTTTCTTTTATGATTCATGCTCATACGCTGCTTGCTTAACACTCTTTGTAAGCATGAAAAAGAATTTTCACAAGCAACAGTGGAAACTCCAAACAATTGAACTCCGCAGAAAAGTTTGTAAACTTCAGGAAACGCTGCTTTCTATTCATAAATTAATTTCAAAATCTTCTGAAAAGTATCACAGTTTTTGGAGGTGAGCAATGAGCATGCTACGAAAAACTTCTAGTTCTCCGTTTAATTTATCTGGCTGAAGATTCATTAGTTTGATTAATTCTGACAAATGCGACATTTTTAAAAATTCAGGCGAATTAACGCAGTAAACCAGAGTTGTCAACGGGCCGAAGATTTTGGGGCCGGCCCGGCCCGAACCCGATTTTTCAAGCCCGAACCCGGCCCGAACCGGAATCCTAATTTATCAGTCCGTGCGAGCCCGATTTTAAGCCCGAAATCAAAAACATCACATTACCTTTTGAAGAACTTGTAATTAAAATGAGAAGACGTAATATTACTCATCCACAGTCACACTAACGACGGACAGCAATGAATGTTTATATTCAACAGTTAAGAATACGGAATTAAGCAGTAAAGCCAGTAACCACTGTAGTGTGCCTGCCCTACAGGCCTGATATCCATAACTTTTAGTAGCTAAGATAAATGAACGAAATAAATAAGCAAGCACAAACGAAATAAATAAATAAGCAGACTTGAAGCAATAGAAAATCATCAATTCAGCAGCGAGGCGGAATTGATGATTTCTATCGCTTCAAGTCTGTCCGGCAACAAGCGACTACGTCGCTCCGTTAACGTCAGACCACAGGAGGAAAAGTCGCGTTCCGACTGAGCACTGGAGCTCTGACTGGCGAACAGCTTTCGCGCAACTTTGCTCAGGATCGAAAAAAGTCCTTTGTTTGCGCGCCAATAAGTTAGTGGATTTGCATCATTAGCTTTGCCGTCATTCCCTTTATACGATTGGAGCTCCTGTAACAATACAGAAAATAAATACTGTTTTATCACAAGGTTTAATTTAATGACATGCGTAAGTTCTGGAATATCGATAAACAACCGCCCCAATAAATTTCAGTCAGCAACATGACAACTATTTTAGAAAAAATGCTTATGTTTATTATTAAAAATGGTCTATAATGTACCTTGTTCAGACTTTCTCGGTCAGCACTGCTGATCATCCCATCCTCTGCCATGTTGTCAGGAGTGCTTGGTACATTTCTGCCATTCCGAAAATCTGAGAATGGGTCGCTGTCGTCTGATATTTCGACTCTAGCTCGCCTTTGTGGAGAACTGCCTCGATGTAGTGAAGCTGAAGCATACTGAGTCGCGTGCTCCATGTGCTGTATGATCCATTTGTCAATGTCCGACAATAATCTTGACTTGAAAAGTATATCGCTACGAGATCTATCGGGCACGAAGTCAAATTTCTTGAAATCGGGATCTAGAAAGGTAGCCAACCAGTGATGCGCTTTCAAAGACTCCAACAGAGTTCTATCCACAATATCTCTGAATTGAGTCTTCAAGATTCCGATTTCTTTGCTGTCACTCTCCAACGGTTGAGCCAGATCAACTGCTTTACAATACGTAAGCACGACATATTGGATGGTAGGTTTGGAGTTCAATTGTAGCGCTTTAAATAGATTACCAAACGGTTTCAAAAACCCCAATAAATTTTCGTTCAGTCTTCGATTAACTGACGCCACAAGAATTGCTTGATCACGATGTGGTTCCGCAAGAATTCTCATCAAAGTATCATAACTTTCGTTTATTGAGTGAGCTCGATCACAGAGGCCTTTGCCAACGTCTGGTAGATGATCCTTTCTTTACAGTTTCTGGAAGCTGTTCCTGCAATCCAGATGCTTGGTTGCAATATTTTACTAGCGCAGCGGCAGCACTGTCGTACTCCAGCAGCTCTGGAGACAGATTGCATGCTCTAGACCACGTAGTCGTAAAGCAAGTGTGAAGACGATGAGCAAAACAATCCAAACGGCCAGATCTGTCCATTTTTTCAAACGCAGCCACGATATTGGCTGCATGGTCGGTTGTAGCAGTCACATTAGTGGGATCAATATCATATTCCAAAAATATATCCTGCATTACTTGGATGATATTGTCAGCAGTATGGCGTTCCGTACCGAAATGACGGACCGCCAAAAGGTGGTGTTACAGATCAAAATTTTGATTTATCCAAAACGCATGCATGTCAAGGTAGGAAGAATGCTTATAATCATCTGACCACATATCCACAGTCACAGATAAAGAGTCTGCATTCTGAGGCTCGACCAAATCATTCTTCAACTTCAGTTTAACTTCTTTTGCCTTACTTTTGCAAAAGCTGGAAATAGTGTTCCGCTTATACAACAAATCTTTTACGTTACAATGGCCATGCTTGGCGGCTATGTTTGCAACTGTTTGTAATAAACCGCACAAGCCATCTGCCTCTAAAGCATTGAAAGAGTGATAGTCTCTTACGCAAAAGTCCAACTGCGCATTTTTGATGGCTAGCTTCTCGGCATCATTAAGCTTTATCTTCTTCACGAAAGGCAAAGATTGTTGTATTAGCGGCTGATGCTGAGAGCATGTTTCAGCATGACGTTTTATGTGGGATGACCCAGTCAGTTTATTGTCGAACCTCATAACAGTTTTGCAATTTTTACAAATAACAAAACCAGGAACCGTAGCAGTTGAATTTGATGCTGATGCGTCTTCATTTTCTACACATATACTTAAAGTGGAAAACGATTTCGAAAATTCTGCACGACCAGGTGATCCTGTGTACTGAAATTTGGTAGGGTTCTTTTGAATTTCCAAAGACAGTGCTTGAGCCGTTTGGAAGATGTGAGATGACATCGAGTATGGCTATTGATGAAAATTTAATAACTACGAAATTATATTCTATCACCTACTGTATATCATTTAACAATATGTCAGATGTAAAGTTAAAATACGACAAGCTAGAGTGATATCGCATTTGCTCTTTCGCTCTTCTAGGCTACTCTGCCAATAAAATAAAGGTATATACTGTAGGCCTGCCGCTTACGCATGTATACTATACATTGTATAGTGCATGTTTTTGCTGCTTCAGTATATAAATTGTAATTAATTCGGTTTAGGTTTGCCTACAAAAATACAACTAGGCTAGCAGCTGCTGGCCGAGTGGATAGAGCGTCTGCTTCTGGAGCTGAACTGCTGTAGACACGGGTTCGATTTCGAGTTGGGTCAAACTAATGACTTGAAAATTGGTACCGATATTCACAGCTTTCCAGCTTGGCGCATTTAAAGGGACAGTAGGCTACGGGTATGCCTGGATAACAAGCCGGCAAGTTCACTTGTGCAGTAGGGAAGTGCACTTCGCCGGATTTCTCATTTCTCTGTGGTAGAGTCATAGACAGATGGCAATTAAGTGGCTGCTTGAATCCAAGATCGAAACGCACTTCGCTCTTTTCTGGCCGAGGAAACTCGTCAAACAAAGCAATAAACTATATATAGCCTATACTTCTTCTTCTTCGGGCTTGACGCATAATGGCGTAGCCTGGATAATACAATCTAACTCAAACGAAGAAGATAGCCTACTAAACAGGACTAATTTGGCCTATGCCTTTTTTCTCTTCTTAGGCTATATCTTTTGACGAAAGGAATGCTTTAATACCTGATCTACGACATATTCACGCTTTCAATCCTAAAATTGGTGTAAATCTTTAATATTATTAAATTACTACGGCTTTTTACAGTAAATTCTTGAGATCAAAGAGAAATTACGCCCGGAGTTCCTCAAGGCTAATTAGTTTTTTCCTGTTTTTACTGGTTATAAATTTATGATCGACAAGCCACTTATGAGATCATAAAGTTAGCTTTGTCAGAGACATTCTATCTCTCAATCCTCAGCGTATGATATCACAATACTTTGCTAAATTGCATTGATTTGTATGAAACAAAGTCTAACACTGCTTTCGAAGGCAGGCAATTAGTGTTCTCTTTACTTTATTCCAGTAAAAAGGCGAATACCTTATCGCTTACTGAAAACTTCGATTTTACTGAGGCGTGCGGCCCGATTCAAGCCCGACAATTTTTCAAAATTCAGGCCCGAGCCCGGTCCGAACCCGGCCCGAACCCGACCCGAAAAGCCCAAGCCCGATTGACAACTCTGCAGTAAACAGCATTTAAACTATGATACATAGCAAAGTTTTTTCTAAAATTCGTCGGTTAATTTCCATTTCCGTCTCGTTAATGATTGCTTGATACTGACTCTTCCATGCCATTTCCCTATCTTCAGGCTGGACAGTGGATGATGCATTTGGCAATCTCTCCGTCACAACAAAGTTGTCGAAATAACGGAGCAGCATCCTAGGTCGTTTTTCTCTTGAAGTTTCACTGTCTTCAGTTCTAAAAATCTGTGCATACTTTTCAGAAAGTGTTGAGACAAACTCGTCAAATGAATTCTTTCTTGCTTGCAAAACTTGACAAGATGCCTGGATGAGGTCTATTCCTAATTTCAGATTCGAAACTTCTTTTTGCAAAAGTTTGTTTGCTGGGGCAAATATTTCTAAAATACTAAACATGAGTTCACACAGGAAAGCAACTAAAAAGCAGTGTCCTTCCTGGCCTACCGGACGGGAAGTCATGACGACTTCCTCTTGTTGGGTCAGAGGCTATAACAGCACTCCATCACCAACAGTGCAAAGCACTCCAGTAAATCGTACCGTAGAGCGAGACAGCGCGGTTTCTGGCTATTAGCCTTCATCATGGCAAGGGATGAGTGATCCTGGCAAGATCATTCGTCCTGGAAGATGAATGTTTCTTACCTGAGGGCGGCTGATGAAGGCTAATAGCCAGAAACCGCGCTGTCTCGCTTTACGGTACGATTTACTGGAGTGCTTTGCACTGTTGGTGATGGAGTGCTGTTATAGCCTCTGACCCAACAAGAGGAAGTCGTCATGACTTCCCGTCCGGTAGGCCAGGAAGGACACTGCTTTTTAGTTGTTTGCTCTTCACCCTGGCCACGTAAAGAGTTTGACTGGAATGGTGACGTAGCCACACGAGTGGATATGCGTACCACAAAGGTTAAATTCTTTAGGAAATATTTATGCGAAGGGATGAGTGATCCTGGCAAGATCATTCGTCCTGGAAGATGAATGTATCTTACCTGAGGGCGGCTGATGAAGGCTAATAGCCAGAAACAGCGCTGTCTCGCTCTACGGTACGATTCACACAGGAAAATAAAATCAACGCTTGAAAGAGAAGCCAGGTATCCTTTTGCTTTCACTGATAATTCAACATGACTTTTAGACAAGGTTAGAAGAACTTTAACGATATCAGTGTCTATAATTTTTGTGGTATCTATAATTTTGCAATTTTTTTCAGAAAAATTTGTAAATTTTTCGCCAAGTTACAGGGGGGCCAAGGTTTTTCAGGCGGGGCCGGGCCCCCCTGTAGCTACGGGCCTGGTTTGAAGTACTTTAAACGATAATAGGGATAAAAATTGGTAAGCTTCCAGCTAGGCTCAGACCTCGGGGCTGCCAGACTACTGGTTTGTTGCTGTCGCAAGCAAAATGAGCGACAACAAGGTAGCGTTTTGCCAAAAACAAAAAGAGCGCACTGGAGACTTCAGCGTACTTAACGAGACTAAGCTCATGCAACTTACAATAATTGCTCAGCTTCCGTAGCAACAAAACTCTGTGCTCCAAGCTGACTTATTCACTGCAAGCTTTGCACCAGTGCACAATAAAATTTAAAATAAAAATGATGGAACAGATTTGTTGGAGGGGAGGCGAGTAGAAGACTCTTGCCCACAAATTTCAAATGTCTTGAAGCAAAGCGCAATGACACTAATACGCGGAAAACTGAAGGGTAATGACTCAGGGGACTAGAAGAAGTGGATCGTAGCTTTAAGTTAAACGAAAACCGCCGATTTTCTATGTAAATGCATCCAAGTTGCAGTGCATCCAAGTCGAAATTCCGTTTAAAATAAAATTATATTAACTTGAGACAGCACCATGCTGGTTGGCGTATAGTGGGTAAAAACATTGCTATCGTCGCGGGAGATCTTGGGTTCCCGGGCCTGGCAATCGGATACAGTATTCAGGGCTGGTGAGATGGGGGGGGCAGGGAGTACAAAGCACCGGGACCCGTCATGTTTTGAGGGGCCCGTCAAGGGGCCCCGCTGATATACAATTTTTCTTTCGGGACACACGTACAGAAATGCTGGAGAAATTACGTATTCGCTATGTTAAGACCTACCAGTGTGCGAAGTAGGGGGGGATGGGGGGACATGTCTCACCCAGTAAAAATAGTCGTCCCCCAGCAAAGAAAGAAAACTTGTCCTGGGGGATGCCAAAACGTCCCCCATCCTAATGATAAGTACCGTAAGAAGTTAAATATGTTTTATACGTGTTGCTTGTGGGTACGGACTGCGGCGATACTTTCCAGCATATCTTGTAGCCATTATAGTTTCCTTCACAAACTAATCAAGAACAACCTTTTCAATGCGCTTATTAGGCTACAGAACAGAACAGTTTATTTTTCATCAACATTACAACACGTCAGCAGTTTTTTATAAGCGTTAGTGAAAGCACTAAGAATATGTTAAAGCAGCGGTTCCCCAACTTTTTTCATCATTCAGCATTGTGTCTTGGCCCCTCCCCTTTTGGTTTTGCCTTTTAGTAAAAAAGAACAAATGGTGACAAGTGACTGAAATACGCCAGACTCTTTTGATGGCTTTTTGTAACTCATGGGGGTGGGAATGGAATGAGGGAATGTATTTACTTTACCAGCCTTTTTCAACTATGTTTTTGATAAATACAAATTTCCATAATTTGGAACCTCTTCGATAACAATAAGCCTTACGCCTTAAGCACGCACAATTGAAAATGTGCGAACAAAATGCACCATATTTGGTGAAGTACTCAGAATTAGGGTCAATAAAAAAATTTGAACGAAGTTTGCCTGAAAAATGTTCAAAAAGCACTAAAATAGCCATTACAGCATGTAATATTTCAAAAATTTCCCGGGGTAGCATACCACCGGACCTCCCTAAAGTTTTTCTGGTTTTCAATCTGCTTCAATTAGCTCTGCTGAAAAAACTACTCTTGAAAAACCCTCTTTTAAAATTTCTGGCTACGGCACTGCATCTTCCCATGAACAACAAATACCATTTTCGCAACATTGTCTTGTTATTTGGGTTCAGAATTCAAGCAAAATTGTAGACAAAAACACCCCCCTCCCCAAGTGTCACAGTGAGAATTGTAACTTCTTTCTAAATTTTAATCAATTTTACCTCTTTACGGTTCACTGCTCTCATGTGCGTAATGTTGTTACGACGATCTTGTTTTGCTGGTTAAATGGCTGTTTGATAGACAGTTCTTGGTGAGCGTGTGGTTGTGTCAATCTTTCTTAATCTCCTAGGCAGTGCCAGTAAGAAAAGTGTAGCCTGTTTTATGTGCATAATTGCTGGTGATAATTACGTAAGTGTTCAGTATCTTGTCAGGTATGTTTTGGTTGATTAGATAATTAGCTCTTAATTGTTGATATTCCGTGCACGTGGTTCTGCAGTAGCCTGCTGGTAGACGTATTTCCTTTTAGCCATCCGCGAGACTATTAGTGTAGTAGGCCTAGTTTTATTGCATTCTGGTAGCTTTTGATGATACTTTCTACGACCTGGCGTAACTGGGTGGGCTAGTGTAATTTAACGTTGTTTTTATTCTATTTGAATTAGAATAGGTGTAAGTTATCCCTAACGGTTCATAAGATGTTGATTCTGTTGTGAAACATCTATGATTTACTGCCCCTTTGAATCTGAGCTGTTACAATTGCAATACATCGTATTTCGTTCCACATACGTGATTGTGAGCAGTACGAACGTGAACTTCGCCGGGTTCAAGGCCGACAGACGTTTGAAGTCGAGCTAATCTTGTTTAAAATAGAATCCGTAGTTTTCTCCGTGTCAGTCCTTGGAGCATTCCTGGGGCTGATCTCAACATTTCTTAAGAATAACGTGAGGAGATTGTTCATAGTCTTGCTCGATTGTGACAAGGTAATGTCGGAGAAGGATGACCACGTCATTTTTGTTTCTTCATCTGCTTCAAAGACTGCGCAGATACACGCTGAAGAGGATGATGGTAACGTTAGAAAAGCAGAAGGGTCGTCCGTGTCAGATGCTCCATTAAACATAACTCGAAGAATTGGTGGACAGCGAGGTCATGGTACAAAGCTGATGCAGCAAATTCTCGTAATAATTGATGCTAAAGAATTCTCACGAGCTAGGGAAGTGTCTGAATTGAAAGCTCAACTTGATGAGTCTCTCAAGAACTACGTAGCTTCGGCAGAGGAGTTATGCAAATCCCTCGATTCAGGCAGTGTCCGTTACCAAGAATATGTGACTCAGCTTCATTCTAGAAATGAGGAGTTGGTAAATCTAAATGCACGCATTGCAGAATACCTCCTTGAGGGTATTGAGGAACGCTCTGCTGCTCGTTACAGTAAGTTTGGAATAATGAGTTCCTCTAACAAAGGGCCACCGAAGTGCGGCAGTACCGAAAGAACAACCTCCACTCTTTCATCAGCTAGTAAGCTTAGGATGGAGGTTAAACTTGCAGAAGTTCGCTTGCAGCAAGCGCGTCGTGAACAGGAACTTGAGGCTAGACAAGAACGGATTCGGTCAGAGAAGGTGATACTTCAAGCTGAGACTGCTGTTCTAGAAGCACGAACACGTGCCGAAGCCATAGAGGATCAAGTTTTGGATGAGCCTCTTGGTGTTGATCCAGTGATGCCTCCACATGGTAAGTAGGATGAGTACTTGCGATCGTTGCAGGCCTCGCCGGTTGAAGATTATTCCCCATCTCTACACCCAGTGCTCGATATTGCTGTTCCTGACACACATGTCCCACCTTCTGATCCCTCTCCTCAATTCCCTGCACCCTCTCCTGAAGCTCCTATTCCCGTCTCTGATTCTGAAACGATTAATTTTCGTGACCAAGTTGTACTGCATGCTTCAAAGTCATCTTGTGTAGTTGGTACTACAGCTCCAGCTTTTCACGGGCCGCTACTGCAGCGCCAAGTCTGTCCCAAGAGCCGCCTACAAGCTCACTGTCTCTACATGTTCCAGGGTCTCTTCAAAACCCTGCTCAGGTTTCTACACGTCATTTACAGATGTTTGTTGTTGTCGACGCTACGGGTTATCAGGCAATTAAACTGCCCGCTCCTCAAAGAGTATCTCATTCCACCTCCATTTCTTTGGTTGATAGATCAGATGACTTAGTAGGTCATACTACTGTTGACCCGAAGCATAATCCGCCAAATGTCCCATTAAATCACACTCTTCTTCCTGGTTCGGATTCATTAACCATGGGTCCTACTACCCCTTCTCAGCCCAACGCAACATTTGGTTTATCCACCCCTACCAATATGGTTCGCCCAAGTAGCTTTTTGTTTCAAGGGCCGGCTACGACTGAATTCCAGTATCCTTTCTCCCAAGCTCAGCCTCCTGCTGGTTTGCACCCTGCCTATTCTCAAGCCATAATTCGTTCCGAAGCTCCCCCTACTGAATTACTTCCATCTTCTTGCTATCCTCCCCAATTTCAAATTAGACCATCTCAAATCATTCCCCCTGGTACTACAGTGAACCGACTTGTTACTACCTCTCAAACTTCACCTATTTACACCTTTCCCGTCAAGACCACCTACCCTACAGTTCTAAAGCTCCAGCATTGAATAGTTCTCAAAACCAACATGGCCAATCTAAGTCTACCTCAATCGTTGATGACATGGCGCGTATGTTTGTGCGTTGCCACGGAACACGCAGTTTGCCTGAAGAAGAGAAATTTGACGACAACCCCTTTCAATACCACTCGTTCATGCGTCGAGTTCAAGATCGTATCTTGAATATATATGGAAGTTCGGATCCCGGACATGCGTTTCAACTCTTGCAAATGCTCTACAACTGCTTTACAAGGCTTTTGGTTCCCCAGATGTCACGGTTAAGGCACGCATTAAGTCAGTAACAGAAGGACCTACTATTCACACTGATGAACGAAGCTTGCAAGATTTCTACTCTGACTTAGTAAATTGCAAATATGTTTTGGAATCTGCTGGTGCCCTTCAACAACTGAACGCTGCTGCTACTTTAGAAGGTGTGTTTGGTCGGCTACCCAGACACAACCAAAAGCGTTTCGCAGAATTGGGACTACGAAGAGGATATAGCATAGACATGGTTCCATTTGACTTAGTAATCGAATATAACGACCAAACTCAGCAGCTTGCTGCGTCAAGGCTCGGTCGCCTCATGACCGCCCAAAGGAGCAAATCTAGCATGCCTGGTAATGGATGGACTAAAGGTACTAGTAAGCCTGGCCGAGCTCATTTCGTTCAGATGAATTCCATGCCAAGTCCCGCACAGAAAGACACCCAGCAAACCCCTTCAAAGGTGCGACAATGCACTGCCTGCGAGTCGTCTGCTCACTTCGTTTGGAGATGCGAGAAATTTGTTAAAATGCCACTTTCTGACCGTAAGGCACTTGCTCGGCAAAGACATCTTTGCTTCAATTGCCTTGGGACCGGCCATGGAGTTAAAACGTGCCCGAGCAAAGGTCGTTGTCGGACTTGCTCACAAACTCACCATACCCTACTTCATCCTTAGGTCGTCGATAAACCTGATAGTCAGCGCCCTAACCACGACTCCTCCGTCGCATCTGCTATTAACATGGAGCCGGCGCAAGAAGACGACAAACCGTCAGAGCTAAAGATAAATGCGTCTCATTCTGAAAGGGTCACCAAGCAACTACAAGTGCTGCCTGTGTGTGTGATCAATATGATGACCGGCGAAACTAAGCAAGTTTGGGCACTTTTGGATAGTGGTGCGGACACGCATCTTATGACACGACGACTGTATTCAGAACTAAATCTAGCTGGGAAATCCCTCAAATCCAAGCTACAGTTAGCCGATGGAACTATCAAAACTTTAGACACGTTTGAGACGAAACTATCGGTTCGTGGGGTAAGAGAAGAAAGTACCTTCGTTTTGGAGGCCATCCGTGTCATTGAACGTCTGCCTGATCTTTTCGGACATGCATCTGCTAAAACTGATCTCGGAGATTACCAACACTTGGCTGATGTTGAGATTACCGAAATCGATTGGGATGGCATTGATTTGTTAATCAGCATAGACTCACCAAATTTGCACGTGTTTTCTGAAGTACGTCAAGGTGGTGAGGGGCTATTGTGAGCTGGGAAATCCCCTCTCGGTTGGGTCCTGTTCGGAAAAAATTCTGAGGATGAAGATCGCAAAAGGCTCGCAACTTCTGCTTATGTGAGTTTAGTAGCTACCTCCAACTTGGAGTCTACTGCTGAGGCTATCTGTCCCTGCCAGTTCGACTTTGTGGATTTGGCACAGGATGACGATACTTGTTTACCTTCACTGGATGATAAGAATGCACTCAGTGTAATGCAAAGTTCTTGTACATTCAAGGGTGGGCACTACTGCATGGGCCTTCCATGGAAGAAAGGATGCCCCAGTCTTCCCAACAACTACAACATGGCATTGTCCCGTTTGACGAGCTTGGGTCGCAGGCTGAGACGGGACCAGGATGCACTTGTGAAGTACAGGAATAAAATAAATGAAATGATACAACTCGGTCAGGCTGTCGAGGTTCCGTCCCCAAATCAGGAGGACTGTAAAGGAAGGATTTGGTACATCCCACACCACTGTACTGGAGGAAAATTCAGAGTAGTCTTTGATTGCTCTGCTGCTGTTGAGGGCACATCTCTCCATCGACAACTGCTTCAAGGCCCTGATAACACAAATACACTTCTCGGAGTGCTTTACCGTTTTAGACCCCATGCTGTTGCTCTGATTGGTGATGTGCGAAATATGTTTCACCAGGTCAACGTAGATCCCATGGACCAGACGGCACTCAGGTTTCTTTGGTGGACTGATGGCAACCTTGACCTAGCGGTTAAGGCTGATCAACTAACTGTCCACAGCTTCGGGCTTACGTCATCACCTAGTGTTGCGGGATATGCCTTACGCCGTACGGCAAGAGAGAATCGTACAAACGCCTCTGTTCATGCTACTTCTACTGTCGAGCGAAACTTCTATGTGGACAACTTGCTAACTTCTGTGCACAGTAGTGAAAAGGCTGTTCAACTGCTCCGAGAAGTAGATGCACTCCTTGCAAGCGGAGGTTTCCAGATGGCAAAGTGGGCAAGTAACCGCCCAGAAGTGCTTGAAACGATCATGGCTAGCTTTCTTGCTCCTCAGCTTCACGAGATCGATCTTCATGAAGAAAATCTTCCTTCACAGAAAGCACTGGGTCTGGTCTGGGACGCGAACGCCGATCAACTTCGCATTAAGGTGGTCATTCCTGGTCACCCTTGGACTCGGCGTGGTTTACTTTCTGTCTTGGCAAGCGTATACGACCCACTTGGTGTAGTGGGCCCCTTTATGTTGCCCGCGAAAATGCTTCTTCAGCGCTTGGCTAAGAAGGTCTTGGGCTGGGACTGTATTATCCCCGATGAGGAACGGCTTTCATGGGAAAGATGGTTGGATGCCTTGCCCCGTCTAAGTGGATTGTCGATTTTACGCTGTTATTCAGGACTCACGGATGCACAAGAAATTGAGTTGCACTGCTTTGCTGATGCCAGTGGCGATGGCTATGGAGCAGTGTGTTACATCCGGACTAAATCTGGTTTAGATTACCCTTGTTCATTTGTTATCGGTAAATATAGAGTCGCCCCATCCCATCGACTGACCACTTCTCGGTAGGAGCTGAGCGCTGCATTAACCGCTGTTAGATTGTCAAGTTCGTGGTCCGAGAGCATGACTTCCTTTTCAATCGAATCGTATTCTGATCGGACTCCACGACGGTCTTGAGCTACTTGAAGAACACCTCCAAACGTCGTCCAGCCTTTGATACGAACCGTATTGCACTGATTTGGAAGATGTCTACGGTAGATCAGTGGCGATGGGTTGATACGGTTAAGAATCCAGCTGATTACTATTCAAGAGGTGTATCACCTAGAAATGTGCGCAAGGCAGAAAGATGGCTTCGTGCTCCCGCCTTCTTATCCGAAGATGAATCAAAGTGGCCAGATTTTGATGAACAAACACGAACTGAGCTGAGTGTACCAAATCAAGATAAATCAACTGTTGCTACCATTGCCCTTGGGACTGGAGCTCACACAACCTGTTCCGTCGCTAGAAATGTCGCTCTAGCTTCTTTTGAAAGCAAATCGGATGTTGTGCCAGATGTTCTCAATCGGCTTCTTACTCGCTTTAGTACCCTATCACGTACTGTCAGGGCCGCTGCATGGCTATTGAGATTGAAACGTTTATTACGTAGCCGGGCTAAGGATGGCGAGCTTCCGTACCGCTACAATGAGTCCATTGGTTGGCAAGAGTACGATGAAGCTCTTTTGGCAATGATTCGACTTGCTCAACAACAATCCTTCCCATTTCTTGTCAAAGCCTTAGAGGCTCATCCTTGGCACGAAGATGCTAAAGGAAAGGGTGGCGAAAATGCAAAAAGAACGCTGCAACCACTACACAATTTTTGTCCCTTTATAGCTGATGGAGTAATAAGAATTGGCGGACGACTTCAACGTTCCAATTTACCTATGGATGCTAAACATCCCATTGTGTTCCCGAAACGCCACCACCTTACTGGTCTTGTCGTGGATCATATACACAGTAGAAGTGGACACAACGCCTCGCCCTACGTGATCAATGAAGCTAAGGAACGCTTCCTTATTATCGGACAAGAGGGCACTGTTAAGCACTATATCAATACAAATTGTATGGCCTATCGAAACCGAAGATCAAAAGTGGGTTCCCAGCTCATGTCGCCATTACCAGCCGTTCGAGTCAACCCAAGTAGAGGTGCGTTTGAGAATTGTGGCGTGGACTACACGGGGCCCTTGGAAGTAAAACAAGGTCGCAGCTGTTTGCCACGATATTGCTGCGTTTTCACCTGTCTCGCCTCCCGGGCTACTCATCTGGAAGTTGCCTATAGCTTAACTACCGAGTCATTCCTAATGGCTTTGCGGCGTTTCCTTTCCGTCAGAGGACATACCACACGAATCATCTATTCGGATAACGCCACGAACTTTGTTGGGGCTCGATTAGAACTTCGACGTGGCGTTGAGCGTCTCTGTCAGCACAAGATTATAAATGAACTGGCGCCACGTGGAATCGAATGGAGACATGCACCGCCTCTTGCGAGCCATCAAGGAGGCATTTATGAAGCCATAATAAGACTGGTTCGGAAGGCCATGAACTCACTGATGGCAGATCGGTATCTGCGAACATTGACCGATGAGGGATTGTGGACACTATTAAAGGAGATCGAGTTGATACTGAATTGTCGATCCCTCACCCGTGTCGGCCCTGGTCCGAATGACTTAAAAACATTGTCGCCTATCATGCTTTTAACAGGTTGCACCGATTCTGGTTTTCCTCCAGACGTATTTTTGAGTTCGGATGGTTTAAGATCGTCGTGGCGAGCTTGTTAGTTTCAATCAGATACATTTTGGAAAAGATGGCGATCGGAATATTTGCCCCTACTTCAACGACGACAGAAGTGGTTGGCCCCACAACAAAACTACAAACCAGGCGATTTGGTGCTTCTTTTTGAACAGGACGCACCTCGCAATGTATGGCCAAAAGGACTCATTGAAGAAGTTTATCCTGATCGAGATGGCGTTGTGCGCCGAGTCAAGGTTCGAGTTGTATCAGGGAAAACATTTCTAAGGGACATCAGAAAATTGTGCATGCTCGAATGTGATGTATAAATATGATATCATCATATGGACTGTTTACATGCGGCACCATCATGGACTGTGGCTGACGCGCTTGCGTATATATTTTCATGGTGCATTTACGAACATTTGGGTAATATGACGTCATCATATGGACTGTTTACATGCGGCACCATCATGGACTGTGACTGACGCGCTTGCGTACTATGCACTGTCGGACATTATACACCGCTTCGGACTGTAATCGCGCTTGTGCGTCGCATGCTGGTGTATACGGACATTTAGTGATTTTGCACGACATCGCATTGTTACGCGCTGTCGAATTACGATCACACACGGACTGCTTATCACAACTTTACACATAAATCTTTCTTCTTTCTTAAGTACTTTCCTTTGCATGCGCGAAATTGTAGGCTTATGTGTTGATTTTGAATTATTTTGTTACATTCCTGGGGCTGATCTCAATACCCAGTAAAAATTTTCTACTTCGCACACTGCCTACGTCTGCGCGATGTCAAGACCTTTTCTTCTTTAGATAATTAAATTTTAGTACCGAGGGGGCCCGCATCATATCTCTGCCCCGGGGCCCGGATTTTCTCTCGACGGCCCTGTTTGTTGGCTAGTACTGCTCCCTAAAAAAAGTCTGTTTGCTTGAACAAAAATTGCGGAGCATGTTCTTCGTCCCCTCCCCCTTTCTGCGCCACCGTCCCAAATTTACCTAATTGCAGCGTTGCTGTAACGTTTCACAATTCACAACCACATTTTCTATTAAACGTAAAATTTTGATTCGCACGTTAGTGTGAATGATCAAAGTTGAGATTACAACTCCGAAGATGGTTACGCAACACTACCCCTGGATGTAAATCTTCAATCTATCGGTGTAAAGAAAGTTTTAAAACTGTAACACCTTTTAAAAGTGGATTTTCCCACTTTATTTCCAAAATTCACTTTTATAGCGAAATGTCATTCTAACTTTAAAATAGAAATACACATGGGGTGTGAATTATACACTTTAGCCCTTGAGTGCATGGAGGGGTCTGTGAGACCCTTTACGGTATTTTACCTAGCGTAGCTCCTACAGTTTTTAATCGATTAACCCCAAATTTTCTGACTTTTAATTTTTTGGGCTGAACTTTTTGACTATAAAATCTTGAAAGTCGAAACAAAGCAATTCCTAGAAATAAAAAAAGATTGCACTTATTACATTACTGCATATCGAGGGTCTCTCAGATCCTCGATATGCCTGCCTGCTCCTCCCCCCCCCCCCCCCCCCCAATCAATAGGCTTACTCTTTTGAAAATAGTGGCTTTTGTGCTTAATTTCAAACTTTGGCCCTCCTTGATAAACGCTTGGCCCTTCTAAGTCGACTGTTCTGGTGTCGGCTCTGGTCACAACAATGCCTAATTGCGTTATTCAAACATTTTGAAACACCCCACGAGAAGCAGTTTCAAATAATACAAACAGGGCAATTAGGAACGATTGCCATAAGTGGCTTTCTCAGTATTCTACGCAAAAAAAACCGGCCAAATCGATTAAATCACTACATAACATAGAGCCAGGGTAGATTGAAAATGATGGGCCTAATAGTGAAAACAACAACTCGTGACTGTCGATGAGTAGCTGTGCCCATTTAGAGGCAGATGCCATGCATACATTCAATATATATCGGTATGTCTAAAAAGCCCGCTAAACGTGGTTTGGAGTTTGGAACGCTAGCTGATACTCAATCATATAGTATTACGTTTCGTGCGTTATCTATATAAACATGGGTGCAAATCCAGGGGGGGATGTATCCCCACCAATAATCCGGCAGCTACCCCCCAATATTTTTCATGGAAGAGGAAAATTATTCACACAATGTAGAGTAAGCCTCGAAAAATGATCAATTTTGCTAAATCCTCCTCCTCCCCAATGCTCAACACAAATCTGCACCCCTGTATATAAACCGGAAGGACCAGAAAACTGATCGCGGACCACGCAGTTTAGATAATAGGGTAATGAATGAAACAAGACATGTCACAGAAGGCAGAAATGTTACAACAGATAATGATTTTTTCACCTGCCTATCCTTTGCAAGATAATTGAGAAAACGCAATTTGACATTTACATAGGTGCTATAAGTACTTCCAGCATTACGAAGAGATCACAACCGGGAGCTTTATTCAAGCAAGTTAGCAAGTTTTCGTTCACCACTGTTGATCATAATCCCAACAGAAAGACTGCTTACTGCTGCAGGGGTGTCCGTTATGCGTAAAACACTGCCAATTTCTGCTAAAAACTGCTCAACTGTGTATGAGCGTTTTATTCAAAACGGTGTAGGCTAAGACTATAGAGGAAAAGTACAGCCACAGTAAATCTCAAGACTGGACATTTTAACACATATTCAGCTGTCATCATCAACAATGTAAGCAAGGCAACACAAAACTGAAAGAAACGTACTGCTTTGCTTACGCTGCTGATGATGACAGCTGAATCTCTGTTGTCGAAACGTCCAGTTTTGAGATTTACTGTGGCTGTACTTTTCTTTTTTAGCTATTTGCATCTCGTATTTATTGTATTCCGGTGTTAAAAGGCTATGTTTGTCTAAATTTATGTTCACAGTGCAGTTGCCCCTATTGTTTTTCAACCTTTGCCGGAAACTGACTTCTAATTTTACAATCGCCTTTTCTAATCATTTTTCATTAATAGCTGATAGAGTTTAGGTGGGAGCTCTTTTGGACGAATTACATGAAATTGAGTCAATAAACATACTAAAAAAATTAAAGAACTGAAGAGCATCTAAACCAATTCTTTTGGGCAGCTTATATTACCATTTAAGACCTTGAGATATCCTTTTTGACCACCCATGTAAGTGTTGCAACGCCCTTTAAATAAATTTATGAAGATACAACGTTCTATATTCAAACTAACAAGTTATCCGTATAGTTTATCTAAAGCCATACCGAAACCCAGTTTTCGGACTCTGGGGTCTCCCAGATTCTTTCATGCAGTAACAGACTCAAAAAAAGTCATGCACTCTAGAGTTAGAATGGATTCTTATCTGTTTCCACCTTTTATATTTACAGTGCAAGTAAATTAACCTATTTATACTTTTTTCTCAAACATTTTCGATGAAAAACTAATACTGTGCTTACGATATTCACAATTCGGTCCTGCGTATGTTCCAGTACACACACAAACACCTTCGCACGTGCAAATCCCTCTATCTAAGCATGGTGGTTTACTTTCATTTAAGGGTGAGCAAGACGAAGCTAAAGACAAAAAATAGCCAAAAAGTTTAACTTTAATTTGTACCGCAAGGACTATACTTTGTTTTAGTAGTTTATTCTTGGAATTTTTATCCGCCTGTCGTTAAAAAACGAGCTCGCTGAGGAATTGCCGACCTCCTGTGTAGTGCTTTGACAAGGAAATCTCGTTAATATACGACTGTCCTACGGAAAGAATGTTCGTTTTTGTTAATACGATAGAAACAAAAAGGAAATTTGTTGCGGTGTGAAGCGCTAGTGTGAATAGCGGACACTTTTAAATCATCATGTACACTAGTGTTCTCCAAACTGGTGGTCGCGACTTCTTGGTAGGTCGCGAAAGGACTCGATGAGGGTTGCAAGATGTATTTTCATGACTTGACGTGAAGAAGTCAGGAAAGAACATCTTAACGTTACACTCTTGAGAGAGCTCAGAAAATTTTAATTCCGTAGGATCGCTAAAAAGTTTAGCCGTGCAGAATAGGACATGATGATGAAAACAATTTGAAGAACACTGATGAGTCAAAACCGTCCAGTGCAAACTTTATCGAGAGAGTTTTTTAGTGATCGGCGAAATCAAGTTTCACATTTGTGTACACAAAACCGCATGGCGCATTAATACACATTGAGAAAAATTGGTGCAACATACACAAAATACCGCGCGTAAAACATAAACTCAAACAACCCTGGAACTTTTTATTAGTTGCTTTGCCGCACGTCGCTTATCGGTTAACGCACTTCATTGAAACACACTGAATACTCACTTCTGCATTCACAAATAGCTCTGAGTGATGCGGAACATGATGTTGAAAAATAACCAGGACCACGTCGAATGCTTGCGCAGTTGCCACGATTGCCTTCTAGAACTACAACAAGTTTAAACGATCTTGACGATAAAAATGTATTTTACATTTTATTGTCAATGTTACTGCGTTTTTACAGACTCATTTGCTCTAAATTAAACTTATAAAAAGTTGAATTCAGTCTTATATCAACCTCTCGATGAAAATGACCTGACGTAATCATGATCGTTTCGAGGTGTTGAAATCACTTTAAACAAAAATTTATTCTGCTGCGATAAATATTCGTTTTATGGCTCGCTTTGTTTTTAGTAATCTTGTTTTTTTATGGGGAATTTATTCCTGAAAATTTTCTGGAGTGTTAGTGAACTTTCTCCATGTTTCAGTGATTTAACAGAAAAAAGCCAACCCTTTTAAGCAGCAACAAAAATATTCGTAGAAATTTAAGCAGCAACAAAAATATTCGTAATATTATCCAAAAAAAGTAAGCAACTCTTTTGTAGTTTCTCAGAGAGACTTTAAAAATGTTCAGTGCAAGAACCACTATGTATTGCTGAATACCTACTTCTCGTAAAAACATCGCCATTACTCCACATCCACTCGCTATCATTTTGATTTCTAGACAATCCAATAGCATAGTTGGTATTTTGCCACTGTAGGAGGTTTCTACGAATAAATCGCAAAAATCGTGAATAATTTCCAACAAAAATTGCCAAAGTTGAATTTCGACTTTCGCAGAATCGATGAGCTTTCTCGCGAGATCCGACAGGTGAGTTAGAAACACAATATTCGCACTCGTCGATTCGGCCTGAAGAAACAACAAACTTGATGTACGTAGATATCCGTTCATTCGGTCGATGTTCGACTTTGAACTTTAGTTTATCAGAAAGTAGCAACAGAAAAACGTTAGAAATACCTCTAATGTTTTTATGTTGCTATGAATTCGTTATGTAAAGCCTGTGCTGTAAAGTAAAAATTTCAATGTCGTCGTCGTCGTCGTTTGGCGGGGCATCTCTTCCAAGACAGATGAAACGACCAAGGCCGAGGGTTTATCCTTTTACCACCCTGGCCACCAAACTGCTTGGGTCAGATGCTGACTGTAAGGGACTTCAGCCAGCATCTTGTTTCGTCATCCAAAACCATTAGACCAAACATACCTCGGGGTGCTCGATGTATGAGACACTGTGAGATGATGTGATCTGCGGTTTGTTCACTGGCACCACACTCGCAATTCGCTAGAGGAGCGAGACCCCATTTGTACATGGACGAACAGAAACGTCCAACACCAGAACGCAGACGGTTGAGCTTGACCCAGGCTGCCCTGGGCAGACCCATACCCAAGGGTCTGGAGCTAGCCTTGGGAATGAAAGCGTGGAGTGACAATGCGTTGGCAGAGTACTCCATGTCCCATTTCGTGTTCGTCCACTCGGCTGCACGGACGTCCATCTCAGAAAGACTGTCTAGTAATTTCCGAGCAGCAGGTACAAATGAGCGTCTAGATTTCAATCTCTCCCTACATATGTCCAGTGACTCATGAAACTGGCCATGTAAAATGTGGTCAGGGTCCAGGGAGCTGCGGTTGGCTAGGGAGAGTGTCGCTCCTTGGCGGCGAAGCTCAGCTGGTTGGATGCCTGAAAGAACCGGAAGGTAGACCGATGGAGTGGGACGCAGGCACCCAGTGACCATGCGCAAGGCGTCATTTATTACACTGTCGATAAGCCGTATGTGCACGCTGCGGCACCAGACTGGTGCGCAGTACTCGGCAGTCGAGTAGACCAGAGACAGGGCAGCTGTGCGTAATGTCTTAGCGCTAGCACCCCAACCTGTTCCAGCAAGTCGCCTCAACAGTGAGACGCGAGCACATAGCTTCTTGCGCAATGCTTCCAGGTGAGGACGATATGTGAGCGATCTGTCCAGTTTGACCCCAAGATAAGTGGGAACTGGACAGAAAGGTAAGGTCTTACCGATGTTACAGACCTTAAGCTCACGCTTAGCCTCTCGATTGTGGAGGTGAAAGGCCGCCGTCACCGTTTTAGTGTGGCTAAGCTTCAATCGCCAGGTCTGGAGATATTCCGAGAGTGTAGTCATGTCCTGGCTTAGAGTCCTTTCCAACTCCTTCCATTCTCCAGATGTATAAAGTATCGCCAGGTCGTCGGCATAGGCGAACTTCTTGGAGGTTATGGAGGGGATATCATATGTATAGATGTTGAAAAGGAGGGGGGCCAGGACCGATCCCTGGGGGACGCCATTTCTCAGGCGTCGTAACCTGCTAGGCTTGCTGTCGCCAGTTGTAAGGGTGAAGCTTCTGTTGCGGATCAGCTCCATAATCATACGAACCATGTGCTTGTCCGGCAGAAGCTGCAACAGCTTGCAGGTGAGGCCACGGTGCCAGACAGTGTCATAGGCAGCTGTCAGGTCGATAAAGACGGCACCGGCCTTCTTTTTCGCTTCGAATGCATTCTCAATGCTTTGCGTGAGCAAAGTGACTTGATCCACGGTGGATCTTCCGCGTCGAAAACCCGCCTGTTCCCGTGGGAGCAGAGGGTCAATAAGAGGTTCGACGCGGGCGTAGATAAGTCGCTCGAGAATCTTGTAGGGAACACAGAGCAAGGAGACCGGACGATAGCTCCTTGGGTCCTCTACCGGTTTCGAAGGCTTTGGGACCGCTACTACTAGCGCTCTTCTCCAGATCTTAGGAATTTAGAGGTGGTGCAGGCAGGAAGATAGGAAGCCACGTAGCCAAGATTTTAAGCCGGCTCCAGCATGGATTATTAGCTCCGGACAAATGGAATCAGGTCCAGGAGCTTTGCCTGGTTTTAAATGTTGGAGGGCAGCAGCGAACTCCCGATGGGAAAAACTCCCGGAGACATTCGCAGGATGTAATGGATCAGCCCTCCAAAGGTCAGACACTTCCTGTAAAACGAGCCGAGATGAGCGTCGATTCACACCTTCGTATTTCCCGTTTTTAACCAGCTGAGAAGCAATAGCATCAGCTGAAACGGGAAATTGACGAGGAGATTGTCGTGACCTACCAGTCAAGTTGTTTATAGTATTCCATGCCAGCCGGCTGGAGTGCGAAAAGTCAATGTTGCGGACCGTCTCTGACCAGCGATTTCTCCGCTTCCCATCGAGCCTTGTGAGTAGGGCTGTGGCAGCCCTATCCGAATCAGGGCCCCCAGGTGACTGCAGGAAATGCTGATAGAGGTCTTCACACTCCGCATCCCAGCAAGGTATGTGGTTTGATCGTCGACCACGAGGGATGCATTTCTTCGCCGCAGTGCTTATTACCTTGCAAAAGCACTGGTAAACCTGATCGATGTTCTGAGATTCAGGTGGCGGTATACTCTTGGCCAGTTTGTTGGTTAGGTTAGAATAGTGGTCCCAGCTGGCCTTGCGGAAGTTCCATCGCTTTACAGGCTTGCTCGGTTTTGGATGAGCAAGTTTGGGTGGACTTATAAGCGAGGGTCGGTGTTGTGACCTTGGGAACTTTCCTAAGATACGTCTGTCAGGTAAGCGACTGTCCAAATCGACACTGGCAAATGCAAGATCTGGGTTGGTGTCTGTTTTCCAGCGGCCAGAGTGGAAACTGGCGGCCTCCTTGGGGCTATATAGCAAGGTGAAGTTGTTGGCACTGGCCCAGCCAGCCAGGCATTCACCATCAGGATTGTTATTATTATAGCCCCAGTCAACATGGTGGCAGTTGAAGTCGCCAGCATAGAGGCAGGGATGGGGGAATGCTGGAAGATCAGATGCTTGCATCCGTGTTGGAGGGGGTTTGTAGACGTTGACTACTTTATAGTTATCAACATCCACGCACACCCACTCGATCTCCGATGTTGGTGGGGACTGGTCGATTAGGATCCACTTCAGACGCTCATGGACAAACGTAGCAAGACCATGTTTCCTGCTCAAGGAAAACCTATCTAGATGGTAGCTCGGAAGATGTAACCTTTCTACCGAGGTGCAATGGGTTTCCTGTAAGAGGATGGCGAGTGCCTAACACTGTAACGCAAGATGATGCAACACGCTCATCTTGCTTGCAGTGAGGCCTTTGATGTTCAGTCGGAGAATGCTGGGCCTTTGGAACTTGTTGACGGTGCGCCGAAGATGCGCATCGCCCCGTCCTGAAAAGGACGTTTGCCACTGCCCAGCTTGAACATTGTTAGGTGTCCCGCCGTTAAGGCAGATTCGGTTTCTGTCAGCCAGATTAAATAGCGTAGACAGAGTAACGCTCCGGGCTACGGGAAAGCATCTGCCATCCGGAGCCAATTTCAATGTGTGTGAGCCTGACCCGGGGCTGGGCAAACTACGGCCCGCGAGACCAGTTTATGCGCTACGCAGGCACCTACAGAAGTATAAACTGCTTCCGTGAATCAAGACCTTAATATGCTCTTCTCCACTAATTTTCAGAAAACAGGACGTCCGAGGACGTGTCGACCTTTTTTTGCTCTTTCAATCAGTGCGGCCCTCGGCTTCAAAATTTTTTCAAATATGGCCCTTCGTGTAAAAAGTTTACCCACCCCTGGCCTAACCAATAGCATGTTTCGTTACCAAGAAAATCTTAGTTTTACTGTGACTAACTTTAAAAAAAGTTTTCGTTTGGTTTATAATATTCTTTTCCCGGAAAAGTAATCGCATTCTCAAAGATTTTAGTGTGAAATACTTAAGAAATCTTTAGAACTAAAGCAAGCTAAAAATATGGCAGTAGTATGCTAGAGAGAAAAAGGAAAAGCTGGAAGCACGATATTCTCTTCCCTTCTGACAATTTTTCCCAAAGAGTGTCAGGAGAAAAACATATGATATGCTAAAACTTCGTACCACAGACAGACAGCTTGAAAGCTGTTTTGCGATTTTTTGGTGATTAAATTTGATGACTAATTGCAGTGATGTAGTTGAGTACAAAAGGTTCGAGTACGAGTACATGTAAAGCGAGTACGAGTATTGGTATGCGAGTATGAGTACCGAGTACGAGTACATGCTATCGAGTACGAGTACTCAGAGAGTAGAGTACAAGTACTAACACGAGTACTTTTTTCGAGTAAAAATTTTTCTTGGTTTTCTAGAAAGTTTGCATTGATTGAATGTATATTTTTCTACCGTGATTTATGCAGTGATGCAAAGAGTAGAAAGAAAATCTAATCAACTTCAAGTAGCCTATCGCTACTGAATCTCAAAACTAGACGAACTTATTTCAATCTCCGTTGACTGCCTTGAAACCAGCAAAAAATATTTTTGTAATGACATAGTTTACTGTAAAAAAAAGTGATGAAAGAAGAGTGATCAGTAATCAAACCCTTTTCTGCTGCAACTTGTGATTGTGACGCACGCAATCGGCATTTCAAATCTTTCTTTCATCTTTTGCTGCGGCGAGCAGCCGACCTTGGCAATTGCCGACTGCAACAATCGCAGGATTTGCAGCGAAAGTTTAAACAGTCAACGATTTGTTGTCTCTCTTTCAATCTTAGAAAAAGAAAGCCAGATCTACGGTACTCGCATGTACTCGCTGAATATTTGGCTGTAGTACCGAGTACTTTTGCACTCGAGTATAAGTACCAGCCGAGTACCAGGGATTGCGAGTACGAGGCAGAGATGTACAGGAATCGGAGCCGGAGTCAAGCAAATTTTTCCGGAGGCGGATTGGACTCGGAGTTAAGTTTAACGTTAAAACTGGAGTAGGAGTTGGAGTAACCATTTCATTTTAAGTTACTATAGTAGTGTAAACTGAACATTGATAAAAGTTATGCTCACTGTGAGGCATATGGGTACGCGCACAATCTCTAAACACCACTAATCTCAATAGCATGAAATTTAACATAGGCCTAAAGTTTGAATAATATTGGGATGGTAAAGTTTCCCCAAATACTCCGAGTAACAGGAGTGAAAACAGGAGTTGGAGTTTTCATTTTTGGCGTAAACAGGAGCAGGATTGGAGCAGGATTCTGTAATTTTGGAGCAGGATTGGAGTCGGAGTCTCAAAAAAGCGACTCCGGACATCTCTGGTACGAGTACCCCAAAAGTGGTACTCTAGTACGAGTGCAGTACTCGAGTACTCCATCACTAACTAATTGCTGAATGACTGACGATAAACCATCGTTTTAAATATTTTCGTGCAGTTAATTGCCTTTATTTTGATTTATAAACATACAACTACTGCTGCTATGACTGTAAACTGCATTCGGTTACAACGCTTATCAGAATCTGGCAATTGCAGAAGAATTAAAATACTCATTTACTACTTGGTGGCAAAAAACAAGCAAAAAGTAAGCCAGCCCAGCTCTTTCTCAACTCGAGTTATTGTGGGTCGCAGTTGCACGGAGGAACAAAGGCAATGCTTCTCGCTTTCAAGTTGATATAGCTGACTCGATTAATGAACTTGTCGAGTGGCATTGAATACAAGTAGCACCATTGCAATGAATTTATATTGATAGAGAATGGGATTTCAAAAATAAGTGGGCAATCTTTCTGACTAATCAGATCGATAAGTGAATGCAGCGTTTGCCCCTGAAGCGGCAGACTCAGGATCCGATTTCAAGGTGAGCATAAGCGAAGACTCAAAAATTCATATTGGTATTAACAGTTTTCTTGTTAGACGTTTGTCATCAAAACAACTTGTGTGAAAAAAGAAGCTGACAATTTTCCATGACGTTTTGTGGGAAGGGTACTTGGCGGGAGAGAATCAACTTTCAGTGGTGCGCAAGTAGCCGGCATCTCATAGGAAAACGAAAGTGCGACCAACTTACTCGATTGAGTAAAGGCAACACTGCTTACCAATGACTCACCATCGCTCAAGCTTTTGTTATATGTGTAGTGGTGTTGATTGCCTAAACGTGCTGAGCTGCGAAAATATAGGCTACAGCGCTAACTTAAAAAATGCTTCAGCGCATTGCTTTTCAGCCGGGTGTATTGTACATCCAAGGGGGTATCACCTTGTTTTTTTTTTCGGAGCTTCTTTTCGCGATGTGGTCCCGGGCCTTTATTGGCTCTCGACGGCCCTGGTTTTAAGTCAAGGGTGGGGAACCGGCAAAGCACCGCGGGCTACATTGATTGTATAATCACTTTCAGCGGGCCACATTTACTTTAAATTTGTGCATTTTGTTGTAAAAATACACAATTTTAAGTCGCAAATTTACGAAGTATTTATGCTGAGTCGTTTCTTCCCGTAAAATCAGAAACTTTTGCACGGTTTTTATAGGAAATACAGCATGAAGCTGAATGTGAAGCAGTTTTTAAGAAAGATTTATGTTTTTTATTAAACCGGTTTGTTGTACACTTAACAAAGTTATGACGCGGGCCACATTCAAAACTTAAGCGGGCTGCATGTGGCCCGCGGGCCGCAGGTATTCCAGCCTTGTTTTAAGTAAAAGTGAAAAGTATGTATGATTTCAAAACAAGTTGACAACACCGCTTTAGCGTGACAGAAGAAAAATCACAAAAAAAAAAAATGAAGAAGCTATCTTTAAAATTTCACATTTCGTCAATAAAAAAACGTTCTTTGCAGACAAGTGAAGGCATTCTACCGAAGAGGTTTGGCTAAGTTTTAATTCAAACAATGAATGAAGCACAGCAAATTGATCAACTTCACTTTTTAGTTATACATAAAATGGAAACGCAGCCGAAAAAATACAAAAGGAACAAAATAATGATCACTTTTCATCTTTACCTAAGGTCTACATTTTTTCAAAACTTAAGTATATACCTGATGAGCATTCAAAACGTTCCCATACAGGCTTACATCGAGTCCACTGATAATAAAAGTTTGCTAGAACCAATCTACATTTGGCATAGCTTCTGGTGCACTAAAATAGGTGTAAACAGGATAACAAAAATGAGTACAGTAACATTACTTTTAGAACTTTATTGGGACATGGCCTTAAGTATGTTTTCCTCTAAACGTTGCATGCTTGGCCCCCTCACACACACAAAAATGAACGAACTTTGTGTGTGTGGGGGGGGGACCATTACGTCCTTCTCTAAACATAAAATTTTTCGCCACAGATCTTTCTGCTACAGCATGCTTCAACAAACTTTAGTAGTAGTAGTGGTCATTTATTGCCGAGCATTAATAAAACAATACAAACACGAAATGTAAACCCAGAATAGCACGACGAGGAGAGAGGAAAGACCGTAAGGTGTCGCCAAGAAGGAAACTAGGTCGCCGAGTCAGTTTCTCCTCAAAAATTTGTACATATGATATAAAGTACTTCAGCAAAAAAATTTGTAAATTCTTGGCACAGCAGTTTAAAGAGAGAATTTTAGAAAGGCTTCAAAGAAAACAAAAATAACGACACAGAACACCACAATTGGAAAAATAAATAAATAAATAAAAAAAGAAATTTCGGTAAAAGTTTTAGGCCTACAATATATCAAAATGAAGTTATCTAAAAGAATTATGACCGTAATAAAAAGTGTTTTTTGAGTATGTTGAAAAGGTTTTGCAGCAGGTAGTAGCTGCTTTATCTCTGATATAAGACGGTAAACCATTCCATACTTTGACTCCAGATACTTTAAGAGATCGATTAGTTTTGATATACGAGGTTCTTTCCACATAAAATTTTTTAGACAGAGCGCTACGGGTGGAGTACGTATGGACTGAGGTTAATGCGGAAAAGTTCTTCGAGAAATCTTCTGACAGGGTATTTGAGCTGACTTTAGCCATGAATTTAGCAATTTCTAGTTTGTAGATTCCATTAATATTTAGGATTTCTAGTTCATCGTATAGTGGTTTAAGTCTGGTTTTCCTCCCAAATTTGTTACACAAAATTTTAACCAAGTGATTTTGTTTAACGTGCAGACTTTTTATTAGGGAATTGTTAGCGCTTCCCCAGCAAATAATAGCATATTGTAAGTGCGAATAAGCTAAACTGCAATAAATTGATAGAAGAGCTTTTTTGGGAACATATTTATGTAGTTGATACAGAGCTCCGGAAGCAGCGGACAGTTTGGATTCAATTTGTTGAATATGCCTATTCCAGCTGAGGTTCGAATCTATATGTACTCCAAAATATTTTACACATTCAGTCTGTCTAAGTTTAGAATCTCCTCAATGTAACGTCATCTTTTCAATCTTTTCGGTAAAAAGAATATAATTTGTTTTGGCGATATTTAGCGACAGTTGATTGTCATTGTAGACGATTTACATTTTTATGTGACAATGTAAGCACGCTGTCATCAGCGTACAAAGTAGTTTCAAAGTTTTAAAGTTTATAATTGTTATTACTGCGATATGGATGCAGTTAGGCAGCTAAAAAGAGTCTACTTACTGCATGTTACTGGCATAGATGTCTGAGCTTTTGCTTCCAAAACATAGACCATGAAAATTAATAGAAATCTTTTCATTACTTCGCGGTTCAATTTTGACATTTTTAAATTTAATTTACAGGTCAGTATCTACAATGAAGACAACAAGCACAAAATCGGTTAAAAGTCAATAACTGAACCGCTTAGGCCCATACGTCATTAGAACATTTAGTTCACGATGCCAGACGCGCTTGGTATCGACTTACAAAAAAAAGTTTGTATTGTAATACATGCTGCTTGATTCAGCTGACCAAAGTGACGCAAATTTCTCAAGTTATGTGGCACTAAACACAATTATGAAGTCCATAAAGATCTCACTATATAAGCTTACAAGTTTCGATCAAAACCATTTTAGACTCTATTACTTAATCCCGACTTCGCAAGAGATGAGAAGGAATGCCGAAGTTCAAACGACGCAATAAATCAAAAAAGATTCAAAACAATAGTAGCCTACCGGTCAATTTGTTGAAGTAAAATGTTAGGTTTGCTAAGCAAATCTGTAGGGATCCAAAGAAAGCTATTTTCTTCATAATTTTGCCGATTTCAGAAACCTGATTTTGATTTTTAGGAACTCAAATCGGGTCCTACACCTTAAAAGATCTGACTCTGGTTTATGCTGCAGCTGTTGCTGCTACTTCCTATTCAATGCGAGGTAGCTTTAAACCTGCAAATGGCGAATATTTTGCACTGTGTTGTATGGACAGAACAGAAAGTGGTGGTGACAAATTGACAGTGAGGTGAAAAGCTTGAAATTATTCAGCTACTCATGACGTTTCAAAGCCAAGAAATAATTTCGCTTTATATTTTCAGCGACATGGCCTGCAGCAGAGTTTTCCGAACTGGGAAACGCGGACTTCGACAAAGGGAATTGTGAATATTATCACAGTCATTTGAAAGCAATTGAGTGTCCCGGCCGAAGTCAAGTTATGAAGGTGTAGCGTTAAATGTTGAAACACGCTTTGAAGATTTAACAAATATTTGATGCTACGAGAGGAGGCTTTGTTCAGAGATCGATCAATATAGACTTTTTTCTTTTCCGAGATATCGACGAGTTGGAGATGCTGTAGTAGAAAAAATATTGCCCCTATGTGAAACGCCATTATCAGTAGTAAAAATATTCAAAGCGAGATTCCCCCTGAATCAGACATCAACAACTTTTAAGCGAGCGTAAATTGTCTTTAGCGTGTAATATATTTGTTATAGCTTTGTTGTGGTAAGGGGATAAAAATAAACAAACCAATCCATTTGTCGTCAACGTTAGTTGCAACTTACAAGCAACTCAGGAATCTCAAAACGAATTTCTAACGAAGATGCTTGGATTGGATTTCAAGAAAGCATTTCAACACACTGTGTTTGTGTCCGGTGTTTTAACAGGACGAGTGTTTGTAATCAATTTTCAAAAAAATATTAATGTGATATGAAAACGAAACTGCTTATAAGCATTTTGTGATTTGCATTTTGTATTTGTATTTAAATAAATGCGTATTTATCCCCCTATTGCGAAAAACCAAACAAATGCTTCTAGCACATACATACAATATCTTTGTTATTGTGACTTTAGTTTTGCTCTAAGTGCCTAAAGCGGTGATTCTCAACCGCAGCTCTGACTTATTCTTTTTGCGGCTCTCATTAGTTCTTCGACAATTAATCAAAGACTTGAAATTAAAAAACTGTAGCAACGTGAAAACAATCAGCAATCAGTAGTTGAATTGATGTCACGTCGGTCGCTGTTTGGTCCTTGTGCAAAGATTTTGTAGTCCTTTTGTAGAACTTTTCAGCTGCATGCGGCTCTTTTTTATGATGCCATAACGCCCTTGGGGAACCTTATGTTTTTGTTTGAGCCAATGGCAAGATCTATAAGTTCAGATTTCATCAAGTTTTCTGCTCAAATCCGTATTTCAAAAATTAATCGGGAACCGATTTTTCACATTACTTTTTTTACCGGTTGAACCTGAGATCTCTGCTTCATGTTACATAAATTACCACAGAATCATTTTCACGAACATGACCTTTAACACTTATGTTTTCAATTTCCTTGTTGTTTCACGACAAGTCTTGAAAAAATGTCAGAAAAAATATTCATTACTTGGTTGCAGAAATTTCACTGATTGATTACACTATTTATTTTAACAGCTCAGATGGCCGAGTGGTATACAACGTCTGTCTCTTGAGCTGTAGACTCGGGTTTGATTCCGAGTCGGGTCAAACCAATGACTTAAAAATTGCTATTCACAGCTTCCCTGCTTGACGCTCAGCATTGTAGGGACAGTGTGGAGAACAAGCCGGCAAGTTTACTTGTTGTGCCGTTGGGAAAGGCACTTAGCGGGATTCCCCCATCTTGATGTGGTAGACAGATGGCTGACAGCTCCTAAGCGAGCTCGTATAGCGCATTGATCGCTTTCTCGTAATAGGAGGATAAATATGCAACTAACTAACTAAATTTACGCTTTTGTGCTTTCGCAAATAAGCTCGGTGTCTCGATTTCGCCTTATCCTAACACCTACTATAACAAGCTCACGTCATTATGACACTTCTAAACTTTCCATAACGCACTTGCACGCTTTTCTGGGCAATCAAGGCAACTGACGGTTGAGTAAGGGTGTGAACAAGGAAGTGCCTGCTAGAATCATGAATAAATCAGACATTAATACAGTTCCTTCTCGGCTTTCTCGCATCATGGCTGTAATTTTTAACTAACTTTCATTGTCTTTATACTACATTCAAGTAATACAAATATCTTCGGCCCGTTTCTCGCCAACGTGAACATCAAAAAATCCATAAGATTTTTGAACCAGAATGCTACCGACTCGGTTATTCTGTTGTCACCAATTTAACATTGTTAGCATAATGCTGATGATTTTTTCTAAATCTTTTCGCACACTCAAGCTTTGTTGGATTAATCAATTATCCCTGAGGGCTGTGTAAAAGCTATTTTATGTTTTTATAACTATTCCTTATTTGTTTAATGCGATTTTCAAAAATAAGCTAATATTGCTTTGGCTTCAGAATGGATATATGATGTCATACCCCCACTAACTTTTTTATATTTGAAAGATGATGTTTTTCAACGGATTTGGATAATATTTTTTTTATTTTTGTACAAATTGGTAGGTTTATTAGCTGGTAACAGAATATGGTGGAAGCTGCAGCTGCTTGTTTTAATTTTATTGTATTTACAGATTTCCGAAGTTTTTTTGAATTTGGTCATTAATCATGTCGTATGGGTCATTTTCAAATAATTTTAAATTCAAGTCTTCACAAGCTGGGGCTAAATTTTCAGAGCTAAATCCAAAAGTCATCAAAAGTTTATCACAGGGCCATGATTTAGTGGTAATAATTACTAGGAATGAGTCATACTCCAATTCAAAACAAGGATGAGACCAACCCGTAATTTCTTCATATCAGCATAGACCACTATGATCAAACTAACTGAGACCTTTGAGACATTCCTTTCGTGCAGATTTATCTTATTACGACACCACATCCGCATAATCTCATTGAAAGGTGACGTCATAATAAGATAAATCTGCCCAATGCCTCAAAGGTTTCATCGTCTCAGTGCGACCGCACTTTTAATGTATCATTGCATTTGCATGTGCAACGCGTATAAAATCTGTTGATTGCACCAATTCATTGAAGCGTTAAATTTCTGAACAGTAATGCGCATTGTGTTTAATTTCCAGTCCGTTCGATGATACCAGCCACCACACCCCATCGAAGGTTTGTCTCCTTCTGGCTTCAGGACTTGGTGATTTCTTTTAATTGCTCTGCCTGGGTGTTTGCTACTAAAACAGTGAGAAGTTCCAATGAAAAGCATAAACTGTGATGACATTAATTGCGTGGTTCCGTAGATGTGATTTTGCCGTGATATTACGAGATCATTCGATACCATTTTGAGCTGCGTAAGTTAACTTTTTTGTTATGTTATTAGCATATTTTTTATAAAGCAGATATTTTTAAAAGAATGAAGCTTTATTGTCATATTTTCGCAGCTATTTGTGTCTTGAGTATTAAAGACCATTCAACTGTTTGAAGCCAACCAATCATAACACGATCAAAAGAAGCACGCGGAAGCTAATTGCTAGAACACGACTTTGTGTAATTATTTAGAACCGATATGTAGAAGATGAAAAATTAAATTAATCTATCAACAGGCTTGCTCTAAACAAGGGGCGAAGTCAAAGCAAAGTTGCGTTTCGACTTGATTTAGACTACTCCATCCAAACGGTTGCATTTTCAGCATCTTCTATAGCGTCACCTTAATAAGACAACTGCCTAAGTCATTTTTTGGCCAAAATGAGTTATTGGTATCATTACAATCCTCAGAACTGGCACCACCTTCTGATTTTCTTCTCGTATCGTTTCGACAACTAAGTGAAAAGTTATGCTCAAAAATGCTTTTTGCCTAAGTCAGAAGTTTGACTTGAGCATTTTTACAACTTTGGTTAATAGACTTATACACTGGTAGTAGGTAGGCGTAACTTTTTATGTTATTGGCTAGGGCCCGCTAAAGTCAATAAAGTCAAAAATTTTTCAGGACCTTGTTACATGATCAAATGTGTACTAACGTTCGTTTCAGGTGTTCAGGAGTCTGTTTTGGTTGATTTTATACGTCAAAATAAAGTCAAAATTTTGCATAAAGTCAAAATTTGTCAAAATTGTCTTCATCAAAAATTTCCTTACAAAAACGAACAAACAACTAAAAAGCAGTGTCCTTCCTGGCCTACCGGACGGGAAGTCATGACGACTTCCTCTTGTTGGGTCAGAGGCTATAGCACCACTCCATCACCAACAGTGCAAAGCACTCCAGTAAATCGTACCGTAGAGCGAGACAGCGCTGTTTCTGGCTATTAGCCTTCATCAGCCGCCCTCAGGTAAGAAACCTTCATCTTCCAGGACGAATAAAAACGAACAAATTTATATTTAATAAATATTTTTTTGAATTTTTGAATTCACCTGATGAGTTGCAATAGCAACGAAAACCGGTTCGTGGATTGTGATAACCTTGGCAATGTTACTGAGTGAGTATTTGGATCAAGGTTGTGGTTTCTTACAGAGGTGTCTGATGGTGGGCGTGATGTCCTAAGAGGCTACTCGAAGAAAGCAAGATTGGGCATATTTAGGTCTTTGTATGCACATAGATATTTCAGCTTGTGGTGATGCATCTTGCTGGGTATATTCCAATGAAAATGTTTCTGGTCAGTGGTCAAATACATAACTGTTAGACAATTAATTTAATCCTATAAAAGCCTTGCGCTCTTTACACGTGGTCTTTTAAGTCGTAGCTTGCAAAGCAAAGAATGCCAAAACAAGCCAAATCTTCTATAGCTAAAGTTAGGCAAACTTGCCAGGAATATCCGGATGAGTTTTCGGCGACTTGCGATGCAACCTTTGCGACGTGTTAGTCAAATGCGACAAAAAGTTTTTTGTGGAAAGCCACCGAAAAAGTAAGCAACACCAAGGAAAATTGGAGACGAAGAGCAAATCTCAAAGTAAGCAAACCTTTTTACATTTCGATCAAGTAAACATCAAGGAACAGGTTGTTTCTTCATTCTTAGCTGCAGATATCCCACTTCATAAACTGAACCGTCCTTCTTTAAAGTCTCTATTTGCTAGAATGGGAAAAGCATTGCCTTCGGACACTGCAGCCCGGGCATGTGTTGCTAAATTGGCATCCCAAAAAAAGGAACAAATTCAAGAATTACTTCGTGACAAAAATTTTTTTTTGATTGTGGATGAAGCAGAGGTTGCTAAACAAAAGTATATTAGTGTGCTTGTGGGCAGCTTAGATGCTCCAAATCGGACATTCCTCGTTAATTGCCATCCACTTGACAACGGTCGTAATGTTAATAGCAGTATTATTCTGCATACTGTGGATGAAATATTGCGACAACTTGAAATAAAACGCGAGAATTTTTCATTGTTCTTGACTGATGCTGCTCGGTACATGTCTTCGGCTGGAAAGACGTTAAAGGAATTGAACCCTTCTTTGATGCATGTCACCTGCGTTGCGCACTTGTACATAACTGCGCTATGCGTGTGCGTGCTCATTTTAAAAATACTGATGAAGTAATAGCAACGATCAAGGCAGCAACAATCAAAAACAAAGATTGCAAGAAAGATTTTCATGATGCTGGTCTGCCATCTCCTCCTGACCCTGTCATTACAGGTGGGCAACTTGGTTTAGAGCTGCCTTATATTATAGTGAGAACCTTCCAGCTGTTCGTACCATTGTCTACAATTGGACAAGTGCAGGCCTCTTAGTCAGCAGAGCAAAAGACGCTATCAATGTGCAAGGTTTGGTGTCGGACTTGGTTAAAATAAATCAATACCGGACTCTAGCAGCCAACGTAGAGTTCTTAGAAGGAAGTGCCCGCACAGTAACCAAAGTATACGGACTGCTGAAGAATATGCAATTCGATGATGATCCTTGCGCAAATAAAGACTACATTAACAAACGACTATCCAACTCTGATTTAGAAACAATAATAAACTGTACCAACTTGACAAATGACCCAACAAGCTACGCACTATTGCAAAAAGCCCAGCCAACCTCTGCTGCTGTTGAGAGGTCGTTTTCTATGCTCAATAAATTACTGAGAATGACAGAAATTTTGATGTTAAGAACGTAAAAAAATATATGATGCTGTATTACAATAATCCGTCCTTGTAATTATACTGCGTGGCTTTCGTTAAAAAAATCACAGACATACTGTTAGTGTACAGTACAGTTGCAATAGCAGCACAATTTTTGTATTACACACTAATTGATACCGGTACACACAATGGCTCGTTATCCTAGGTTTTAACGTCATGCGTCGCTTTGTTGCATTAGCTTCAACACTGAGTAATTGAGAAAATGTTCGAAGTAGGCTGCCTTTTTCTCTAAAAACTTATGTAAATTGCAGATTATAAAACATATTTAATTAATAAAGTCCAACAAGAGATAATAATATGCGGAAGCGGTTAAGTCAAAATAAAGTCAAAATTTTACTACAATAAAGTCAAAAATATATTTTTTTAGGTAAAAAAATGGCCCTACTTATTAAGATGACGATTGGGTATCATTTTTCTCGCTGCGTTTCCAGATAATTTTAAAACTCATTGGAATGTTCATTGTGTTTTTCGGCTTAAAACGTCGCGTAACTAGTTCTTTGGCAAGCTAAAGAAACTTTAGGCTACAGTTAGTAACGTTTTCGTTATAACGTGAAGTTTCGATTAAACCTTTGTGGCATGTAAAACCGTAAATCCAGTTTTGAAAATAAGGCTTTACCTACTAAAAAGATACCAAATGAAATAAAACGTAAAACGAAATTTCGCTCTCGTAATTGTAGCTAATGGAGAATCTACCCATGCATATAGGAAGCAGTCTATTTATGGATACATATTAAAGATGTTCACGGATTTGCATTAGAATTTACACGGACCAATTTTGGTCATTTTGCAAATTGGGACCGAATATGGATTTCGACAAATTTCTTCGTTTGGATTTGGACTGGAATAAGATTTTGGAAGCATATTATTATGCGAATTTCGAAAGAAAAGTGCTAGTTATACCGGATTATTTAAGATTTGGATTTCATTTTATAAAAAAAAACGAATGTGGACTTGAATTAGGATTTAAAATTCTGAATTTAGAACAATTCAGAACAACTTGGGATTTTGAAATGTTAAATCCGGATATCTCGGGTGAATAATTATCAAAATGAAAAACTCCAAAAGCTCGGTTATTTCAAGAAGTTCCGTCATTTCATTTAACCCATAATTGTGAATGCTTAGTGGAGCCCTAATTCAAGTTTCCCGAAACCCCGGTTGCAGAGCGTTGGTTTAGTTCGCATTGTCGTCTTCTTCCACTTTAAGTTGATCCGTACTTGTACAAAAGGGTAAGAACTATGTTTTGAACTGAGTGATAGCACTAAGGGCTTCTAGCGTAAACACTTTTTGAAATCCCGCGACATGCAGTTTACGTAGCCTATTTGTCACTTTTTTAGGAGCACCTTCCTGATGCGGATCATAAGCCCGAAACTCGAGCCATAAGTTACTGCATTAATGTCGCATAATTGTTTTTTGCGTTTGGAATGAGTTAGCATTTTTTATTACCATGACAATAACATAGCACTGCTTGCCTTTATTATTGCGTATTACTGTTTGGTAATCTACACTGCAAATAAAATTGGGTAGAGCTCTTAGTAAAACTCCACTCCACCCAATTCATATTTGGGTAAAACACGTTTTACCCAAAATATTTTGGGCATAAATCGATATGCCCAAAACATAACTTAAATAATTTTTTTGGGTAAAAAAGTTTTTGGGTAAACATGAAATTTTGTGGGTAAATACAACTTTTACCCAATTTTTTGGGGGGTAAACACACCTTCTACCCAAGTCCGACTTTTTCGCTTTTGGGTAATTTTTTATACTTAACAAAATAATTTTGGGTATTTTTGAAAATTACCCAAACGTAAAAAATTTCGTTGTATTATTAAAAAATTTTACCCAATTTTAAATTGAACTAAACAAAATTTACTCAAACATTCAAGTTCAAAATTCTGAAGAATATTTAGTGAATACGTAACTTTCACTAGTTTTTCCTTTGCTGTATGCAACTGAAACCTATACCATATAGCGTTATGCAGATGAAGGCAGCAGCAGCGTGATGCAACTTTTCCTCAGGGTCATAAAGAGTCAAGCAGCCACCCTTATACCGACGGATAAATCAAAATCTAAACAGTGAACTTTTATTGTTATTCAGATTTCCAAAAATAAGCAGCATTCATATGAATTCTCGATATACCCTGCTGCTGCTGCTTGGACTCCTGCAAGGTCAAAGTTAATACATTTTGGAATAAAATGCTGTAAAGTTGCTTCTAAAAACTACGCATAAAGAAAGACTTTCTGTTTTTAAAATATTGTTTTAGATGTTGACATCTTGATAAATAATTGAGCGTTGCAGTTTCGAGGTGCTATAAAGGGGGAATCTTATAACTTTCTTTGCCCTGAAAGATTGGCTTGGACCGAACAGGCGTGTTCAGAAAACCTGCTATCACTTGGCCACTTGCCATATTTGAGTGGCGTAGGCAAGGGTGGGAGGTACCGGGGCCATGCCCCCTTAAATTTTACGAAAACAGAAAAAAAACGATGCAAAAACTAGCACTCACTTTGCTTACATTAAGCTATACAGCATAGTCATGAACCCCTTTAAATATTTTTTGGCAACGCCACTGTGACCTGTCTATTCCTGAAGGTGCGCGAATCCTGTTAGGTGCCTTTCCCAACTGAACAAGTAAAGTAACTGACTTGTTTTTTGCACGGTTGTTTCAATGCTCGACGTCAAACAAAGAAGTTGAATTACAGACCTCGAGCTTACTAAGCTATATTTTGGCTGTTAAAAGCTATTATCTGATATACTGTACGTGCATCTATCGGCCAATCAATTGAATATGATAGGCTCACCTATGCTGTGCAAGTAAAAAAAAGTTTTAGTGGGTTGTGTGCACTAATTTTTTCTCTGAACAACAGCTCCGGATTGAAAAAAGTGAATTAGTCTAACCTTATATAGGCTAAGTATAAACGGACAGCTTGGAGAACAAACAGACAAGCTCGCTTTTACTGTCGTCAGGAAAAGGTATTTGGGGCTTGGTGGAACTACTTTTTCTTTTTGTTGCATAGATTGACCTAAATATTATTAGATACGCTGTTTTCAGATAGGTCGGTGGCTGAGCAAACACGCGTGCACTAAAGATTATAGGCTAAAACACTGAAAGTTAGAAATTTAAGTAACGCAGTAAAAAATTTGCTAGAGGGATGAATGGTTGAAACTGAAGAACTTGAACGTTATGGAAAAAAATCTTAACAGCCATAATGAAATACAGTTCACAACAGTTCCAAAGATTTCATCTTTGCTTATAGAATTTCTTGGTTGTTGCACAAACAAAAGTGAGGTAGGCATTAACGTTTAGGCCCCAGAAAACGTTTTAGTAAAACGAAGTATGGAAATGGGTAACCAGATTATCGAAAAGCTCACTTGCGCAATATCCCCTTTAATATTCGCGACACTACCAGTAGCGTATTTAGGGGGGCATTGGGTCATGCCCCCCCTTTTGCCCCTGCCTTTTAGTAAACAAGGACAAAATTAATTGTGCCAAGTAACTGAAATATGCCATACTCTTTTGATGGTTTCTGCAGCTTATGGCCAGGGGCGGACTAGGGGGGTAGAATGAGGGGAATGCATCCTCTACCAGCCATTTTCAAAGTTGTTTTGAATGTATACAATTTTTCCATAATTTCGAACCTCTTCGATAGCGATAAACCTTCCGCCTTGAGCACGCATAATGGAAAATGTGCGAACAAAATGCATCATATTTTGCGAAGCACTCAGATTAGGGTCAAACAATTTGAACAAAATTTGCCTGAAAATTATTCAAAACGCACTAAAATAACCATTACAGCACGTAAATTTTCAAAAATTTTTCGAGGGAGCATGCTCCCGGACCCCCCTTGAAACTTTCTTGCTTCTCAATCAGCTTCAAATTTGTTTTTCCGAAAAAAATACTCTTGCAAAAAGTGTGGAAATTATGGCTCGGACCCCCTTTTAAAATTTCTCGCTACGCCACTAAACACTACCATTGATCTTCAAGTTCAAACCAATCTGAAAAGTCACACGGCGCTAATGAGAATAGATTACATTCGAAATACCTAACTATATGCAGGTAATAGAATAACAATCGCAAAATATAGCTTCTTTTGCCTGCTTGAAAGCCATACTTTTGTGTGACAAATCATAGGCGATTCAAGATAAAATTGGACTACAGTTGTTCTTGTTCATTTGCAGACAGTATTTTATTTTAAATAAAGAAAATATTTATTTGCGAAGAGCCTGTACATTGATCACTGCATGCAGCGAAAGTAAAACTAAATTTTAAAAAATATTGGGTATGGAGTACCCAATATGACGTATTTTCAAAAATACCACTAGTGAAATATTATTACGATTCTTTGTTTTATATACAAATCGGAACACATAAGTTAGTAGAATATCAAAATCGCTTCTTGTGAGGTCCTCCGTATGAAATGCAATGGTAAGTATAGGCGTTAACTAGACTCTGTAGAATAACATAAATAACTCATCCAATACTCTGCAAACGAGCGGTGATGTCAGCGAGAAAAATTTTAGGTTTTCTGTTGCTTAAAAACATTTGGGTGGCGAAAACCCAATAAAAGTAATTGGGCTCTTGCCTTGGGCGAAAATAGCCCAACGCATAAAGGTTAGTAGTCAGTCAGTATATTTCATTTGGGTAATCTGCACCTAACTCAAGAAATTGGGTTTCTCAACGTTAATACCCAAAATGTTTACCCAAAAAAATACCCAATATTATTTGCAGTGTACTGTAGGCCTATAGGCAGCTTAAAGTGTGCATCTGGTGAAGATATTAAAATTGATGATGAGAAACAATTTTCTCTGAGTTTTTGCTCTTGATTTTTTGTGATGCAATCTTTCTGTTGGCTGGTGATAACTGTTAAGTAGTAGTAGTAGTATTTCTTTATTTGCCTTCACAGGTGACAACGAAAATAGAGCACAACATTCAATAAAAAAAAGAAAAAATTTTAAAACATTGTGCGTTATAATTACCTTATTGTAATAATCTATTAATCATGGTTTTGGTTCAATATAATATTGACACATAATAACACATCAACTTTTTCAGACTAAAGTTAATCGCAGCATGATTGTATTTCTTTTTTTCGGCAAACCGTAAGGTTTTATGACTTTATGTCTTAAACCCTTTTTTTAAGTAAGAAAATGAGAATTATTACTTCTGTTGTTAAGCACACCCAATCTGTGCAGGAGTTTTGGGATTCGCTTCCAGAACTAGTCAAATCGGCACAGTGTTGCCAACGGCTCGCCACCGCTACGACGCTTTTTTGCAGCTGTGTTGTCCAGGAGATGGAGGAGTCTGCCGCGAGTTGCGCGCTTCAGCGTAAAAGTGCTAGCATAATGAAGAGTTGATTTTTTTATTTTGGTAATTTTTAACTCAAAAGATTTTTTTTCGCAAGAAATGTGTAAACAAACTAACAAAATTATGTGTAAGCTCAAAAGGAAATCGCTTGCGAATAGTAAAGTTTAACCGACAAAATTTGTCTCTCGCAAGTATAGTGTCACTTCACGATACAGTATTGACAATACATTATAAATTTTCATGACATCCAAGGCAAGAGTTAGGGTTAGGGTTAGCGTTTATGAAAACAAATCATCTGTGTGATCTGATGAAGCTATTTGGGCTAACTATCCAGTGAGCAGAAAGCGAAGTACCGGTATCTCTGTCGAAGAAAACAGCTGATAGTATAGGCCAGGGGTGTGCAACCTTTTTCTCTGGGGGGCCACTTTTGAAAATTTTAACAACGTCGAGGGCCAGTCACCGTCAAATATGTATAAAATTATAAAATGCTAAACACAACCCGTGTATTATAGACGGTACAAATAGCTAAATAAATCGATTTAAAAAAAAATTTTTTTTGTCCTGCCATCGTCGAGGGCCACATTGACTGGCCTGGAGGGCCGGATTGTGGCCCGCGGGCCGTGGGTTACACACCCCTGGTATAGGCCAAACACTTTTTTGAGGCGTCGATTATTTTTTTTTCTTGGTTGTGGTCCGGTCCCACTTATTCGCAGTGGCGTAACTAGGGTACCCTGCGCCCTGGGGCAAAAAGGAATTCTGCGCCCCTTCTTTCACTCCGAATTTTGCAGAAATTATATAAATGACAGTGGAATTTGATGTTTTATTCGAGTTGCTAATGAATCGCGGTTTGGAAAAGAACAACGAAGGAGAAAAATTAACAAAGCAACAAACGAAGAAGAGTGGAGAGATCAGTGACCCTTTCAGGATTTGGAAAAGGGAGGCCACAAGCAAGGGTCTGGGGGCGAAGTCCTCAGCCGCCGGAGGCTAAGGGGGTCTGGGGGCTCTGCCCCCCGCCTTCAATGGATTTTTAGGGTTTTTACAAGAAAAACACTCATTTTGGCGAAGTTTTTTTGCTGAAAAAGAACATACCGGTGTCTGAACTTTTAACAACGCGTATCGGTATCCATAACAACGCCAGGGCCAAAGGTGGGGCTATGGCACCGTGGCCCCCTCTACGTGCGCCTATACGGTCCATCCATTTTTTTTAGTAAAAAAAATTGAAAAGTAGCCATGGGTGTCCCCCCGGGCCTTTGCCCGGAGGTGGCTGCCCCTCCTCGCCTCCCCCCCTTGTTACGCCACTGCTTACTCGAAAAACGAGTCATGAGGGTCTGTCTTATAGATAGAGAGAAATCTGTAACTTATTTGATAAAAATTGAAACTGCATGTGTTGGTGAAATGAAGATCTATTTTTGGTCAGAATCGTTTTTTATTTTGTTCGTTTATTTCAATGTTTTCGCCATAAGATTTGCGTGGCGGTATTGCGCCGAATTGTGTAATGAATTGCAAGGTGTGTTTCGGCAGCATGGGTTTTGAGTAACACAGCCGGAGAGATAGGGATTCGGAACGTGAAGTTATGGTTCCCAGGTTAATCATATCGGATAGAATGTGGCCGGTGGCCCGGCTCGCCACCGCTAGTTCGTTTTTTATGGGTTTAATGCGGTGTTCCTGAAGTGTGAACCCGCTAAAATGGGCCCCCAAAACTTGTTGGAGTGCCCTTCGGCATAATATCGCGAGGTATGCAATATGCCAACAGACTACTCGCACAAATTAGTCTATAACAAAACACAGCTTTTTTCAAGTCGCCCCAACTCCGAGTTCTTAATGTTTATCTTGCAATACAAAATTCTTTCAGCAAAATGGCTGACCGGTATGTTCTCCACTGGCCTCCAGCCTTTAAACGTTGAATAGTTTAGTGCTTTTGCAAAACGGGTGACACCATAAAGCTCCGCCCCGGGTGTCACCATTCCTAGCGACGCCACTGAGTTTAGGCTCGAGTGTTTGACGGCATTTCTTTTTAAGACACTAGGCATGGACCTTACTCGTAACACTGAAGAGAGAAATACCCTTATAACTGGTGCATTTTTGCTCGTCTCCTTTTTTGTGGATCCATTATCACTTATTCACGTGTTGCCACAATGGTTTGCCATTGCTTTGGTGCTTGACCAGTTTTCCACGCTACATTACAAGCACGAGCCAGACGTCGTACACCGTATCGACAAAAACATTACCATACCAGGTGGCAGATGTCAAGTTTTTAGATTTAGACATGATTATATATATATAAAGTTTTTAGATTTTGTACGTGATAACCTTGGCAATGTTACTGAGTAAATATTTGGATCAAGGTTGTGGTTTCTTACAGAGGTGTCTGATGGTGGGCGTGATGCCCTAAGAGGCTACTCGAAGAAAGCAAGATTGGGCATATTTAGGTCTTTGGATGCACATAGATATTTCAACTTGTGGTGATGCACCTTGCTGGGTGTATTCCAATGAAAATGTTTCTGGTCAGTTATATATATTTGTATTTAAAACCGAAGGCTTTGTTTACTCACAATGCTCACATTATCATACCATGAGGAAATCTTTGTAACGTCATAGAAGTTTATTATGACATAAATTTAGCATGACAAAATTCAATAACAATCAAAAACATGACTTCACTTTTAGCCGCAAATAATTTCCGTAGAAACAACACTGTGAAAGCCCCCACGTAATTACGTGGTGCTACTTACTACTGTTAAACGAGATTTTATCAGTCAACATTCGATTCGGTAGTACTTTGTTGAAAAAAGCGAAAAGGTGCAAACATGAGGCCTTAAAAACTAGAGTTTTTTGTTTTTTATACATATATTTGGTGTTTTTGGACATGAAGCCTTGAAGCGGGACGGATAAAATCACGTCGCGGGCCGTAGTTCGGTGACGATTGCTCTTGGCATTCATTATGTGCAACCAAATGTGCAAATGTGCAACCAAAGGTGTTACTAAAATACTCGGTGTCTATCCATCAGTAAGTAAATCTGAATTACGATAAGTCCTGATATCAAATTCTTCATCGAAAGTTTTAACCGCGTAGCTTCTTGTTCGACATTTGTCAGAGAGAAAAAACATCTAAGTGATAACACGGTAGTTCCAAGAATATGAAAAAATATGCACGTTTCTGATTAATTAACGAAAAAAAAAAAAATCACCAAGTGAAGACGCTAGGGAGTGAGTGGTGTTCAAAGCGCAGATAATTCCGTTCCATCGGCTTCGTCAAGCGGCTATAACATTATAGAAGGATGCTGCTTACATGATCGAGCAATCCCTGGAAAGAATTCATCGTCGCCGTGATGCCAGCAGCACGCTGCTGTAAGGCTACGGCACACGACAGATTTTACAGTGTTGTGCAATGGTGGAATGATAACTAGAACCATAATCATAGGTGGGCACAGCCATAGGTGGCGGAACCGGGGAGGCCAAGGGGGCCCTGATTTACACGTTTATTTCTACAATGTTGCCGCTGCATGAATGTATTTGAAACTTAATAGGCCTACCATCCAAATTAAAACCCAGGAAAGAACTTAAATCCAGAGATGTCTTCTTTAAAATTTTGTTTGTGCGGTGCTGGGGTAACAGAAACTAAAAGCAAGAACCGTGGGTCTGAAGCCCACATAAATTGGACATGTCACATGTGGACAGGCTAAATATGGGTAATAGGCATAGGGCCGGATTTACGTATAGGCTAAGCAGGCTGAAACCTAGGACCTCGGAGAAAACGGGGGGCCTCATCACGAACAATCAAGACCTCTTTTTGTTCTCTTCACCGATACTTTCTCGGGAAAACAGAACATCTGAGTACGTGCATACCTTTTTTTTGCTCTTCACTATACCAACATTTTCAGTGAAAACAGAACATCTGAGGACGTGAAGACCTTTATGTGCTCTTGCAATCAGTGTGATCAAATAGCCTAGGGCCTCTCATTGCCTAAATCCAGTCCACAGGAGCGTATTTAGGAGCGGGGCCACTGTGCCACGCCCCCCTTTTGACTCTGCCTTTTAGTAAAAAGAACAATATTAATGGTGCCAAGTGACTAAAACATGCCAGATTCTTTAGGTGGTTTCTGTAGCTTATGGCCAGGGGCGAATCCAGAGGTGGAGGATGAGGGGTATGCAGCCTACCATCAGCCATTTTCAAAAATGTTTTTGATGCATACAATTTTTCTATAATTTCGAACCCCTTCGATAGCTATAAGCCTTACGCCTTAAGCACGCATAATTAAAAATGTGCGAACAAAATGCATCATATTTGGCGAAGCACCCAGAACTAGGGTCAAAAAATTTAAACACGGTTTGCCTGAAAATTATTGAAAATGCACGAAAATAGCCATTACAGCATGTAAATTTTCAAAAATTTCCCGGGGGAGCATGTCCCCGGACCCCCCTAAAATTTTCTTGGTTTCATAATCAGCTTTAAATTAGTTCTGCCGAAAAAAATACGCCGGAAAAAATGTGAAAATTATGTCCCCCCCTTTTAAAACTTCTCGCTACGCCACTGCCGTCCTTGGTTGTAGATGAAGAAAATCTGGTCATTGGTTTTGGGCCCCCCACTTTAGAAATGCTTCCGCCATCGCTGGGCACAGCTAACGCAAAAATTAGCTCCGCTAACAGCTAGTCCGATAATCAATAAGATTAGCTTCGCTAACGCTAATCTGATAACACGAATTTTTCGTTAGCAAAAGCTAACGCTAGTCCGCTAATTAATCTCAAGATTACAATTTGAGACAGAAACAACGAACAATCAACTTGCAGCAATCATTTTAATGTCGCGTTTTTTAGTTGAGTAGCCAAATCTAAACAATATCGTATCAACGCAGTTTCCAAAGTTTATTTAATAGCACGCAGTAGTGTAATTAGGGGGCATTGGGCCATGGCCCTCCCCTTTTGACTTTGCCTTTTAGTAGAATGAACAAAATTAATGGTGCCAAGTGATTGAAATGTGTCAGACTCTTTTGATGGTTTCTGCAGCTTATGACCAGGGGCGGATCCAAGAGGGTAGGATGAGGGGTATGCATCTTTTGACCAGCCATTTTCAAAAATGCTTTAATGTATACAATTTTTCCATAATTTCGAACCCCTTTGATAGCAATAAGCCTTACGCCCCAAACACGGATAATCGAAAATGTGCGAACAAAATGCATCATATGTAGCGAAGCACTCAAAATTAGGGTAAAAAAAAAAATTTGCCGTATAATTATTTTAAAAGCACTAAAATAGCCATTACAGCATGTAAATTTTCAAAAGTTTTCCGGTGGAGCATGCCCCCGGACCCCCCTAGAGTCTTTCTTGCTTCTTAATTAGCTTTAAATTTGTTCCGTCGAAAAAAAACGCTTTAAAAAATCTGAAAATTATGCCCCCCTTTTAGAATTTCTCGCTGCGCCACTGATAGCACGATATATTGTCAAGATTTTGGGCATACGCTGAAAGAACTTACGGCATTGAAATTAACTCGGCAGTGAAATTAGCACAGTACTGAAATAAGCACATTGCCGAAATACAGTAAGTAGAGCAGGGAAATAAGCCCAGTAGGGCTACTAAAATAAGCGTCGGTCTAATCAATCCGACCATGTCTAGCCTTTGCGAAATGCAAGGTTGATAGACCGGTAGTTGAGAGGGATCAGGATATCTTTTCTAGGTACCAACAACCATAAGTATATTGCGACCTGCTACGCCAAAAACTGTCGGCGAAAAGTGATTTCTGCCGGGACAGATTGGATGCGTTTGACTGTAATGGGGGCCCAAAGAACCTAAAAAAGCGCTAGCATACCTTTTCTAGGTGCCACATGAAACCTAGTGGAAACGAAAGCTTACATTGACCAGGTCACGAAATGGTGTGTAACAGAAATTTTTTCCGCTGCTTTACCCTCGACAGAAGCCCCCAAAGTTTGAGGGTTGACATCACAAAGCTATGTTAGCGTACCTTTTCTTGGTACCACATGAAACTAAGTGCAAACCAAAGCTTACATTGCACTGATTACGAAATTGTATGTGACAGAAAATGTTTCTGCTGCTTTACTCCCGGCAGAAACCCCCAAAGTTTGAAATATGACGTTATTTTTGCTGTAACGTCAGAACTCGAACTTTGAGCTTCCGCCGGGGATAAAGCAGCCGAAAAAAATTCTGTCACATACCATTTCGTAATCAGTGCAATGTAAGCTTTGGTTTGCACTAAGCTTCATACTGTGATTCCTAAGTCAAAATTTTTTGCTATGACGTCAAATTCAAACCTTGGGGGCTTTTGCCGGAGGTAAAGCAAACGAAAAAATTTCTGTCACATACCATTTCGTGATCAGTGCAAAGTAAGCTTTCGTTCGCACTTAGTTTCAGGTGGTACGTAGAAAAGGTACGCTATAGCATAGCTTTGTGACATCATCACTTGAACTTTGGGAGCTTGTGCCGGGGGTAAAGCAGTGAAAAAAATTTCTGTCACATACCATTTCGTGATTTGGTCGATGTAAGGTTTCATTTCCTCTTATTGGTACCTAGAAAAGGAAATGCTAACCCCTCTCAGCTGCCGGTCTATGACCTCTGAACCGCTACATGTCGAAACGGAGACCGCGCAAGCTTAACATTACGATGTCATTGACGGAGTTATAATTGCTTAATCTGAGCGCCTAGCTAGAAGAGTACCGGTAGATATTTCTCTGGCACAAAAAAACGGGAAATGTGGCAACTTAAACGCTTTTCTTTACTAAAACCGCGGTAGCAACTATTCTTATTGGCTGAAAAAATTAGCTTCGATAACCAGTCAGAGAAATTCAAGTACCTCGGCGTCTCATTCACAAGTGACGGCAGACAAAATAGCGAATTGGATATCCGCATTGGAAAAACAAGTGCATTAATGCGCCAGCTACACCGATCTGTAGTACTAAAACGGGAGCTTTGAGCCAAGGCAAAGCTATCCATTTATAGATCGGTCTATGTTCCTATTTTGACTTATGGCCATGAGTGTTGGATCATGAATGAGAAAGTGAGGTCTCGAGTTCAAGCAGAGGAAATGGAATTCTTGCGAAGAATTAGCGGTTTGACCTTGTTGGACAAGGTTAAAAGTGCAGATATTCGTGAATCTCTAAACATCGAAGCGCTGCTTCTCCGACTAGAAAGATCGCAATTGCGTTGGTATGGACATGTGACACGAATGTCCCAGGAAAGAACAGCCAAAAAACTGCTCTATTCAACACCGATTGGTCGAAGGCCTAGAGGCCGTCCCAGAACTCGATGGCGAGATTACGTAGAAGATCTTAGTTGGTCTCGCCTTGGCATCCCAGCAGAGCATCTGTCCTTTGTTGCAGAGGATCGAGATGCATGGAGGCTCCAACTCGAGCTGCTGCCCCCGCGACCCCCCAAGGATAAGCAGGTCCAGAAAATTGATTGATTGATAACCAGTCCGCTGACATTTTCGAACGTTAGCTGAACAGCTAATACCCTAGTAAAAAAATTAGCTTCGCTAGTTAGCGGAATAACGGATTAGCGATTTGTGCCCACCTATGACCATAATCAATTAGTCAATTTACGCAATTGAAGGCCGGGCATGCAAACAACACCAGCAGAACCAACAATGTTACTTTATTATCTTGACGAACCCGATTGCTATAACCATATCACAAGCGAAGTCGCGACGAGAATCGAACCCAAAACTAGTGCAGCACTTCCTTCCCTACGTTGCGCCCCAAGCCACCGATCCTTTATTGCAATTGTACATAAAATGGCGTTTATAAACCCACGCTTTGTGAGAAAAAAGCAAGGTTCTGCTGGTGCTTGGTGCATTACATAAAAATGCGGCCGAGCAATCTTAATGCTTGAGAACATTGACACTCTTTGATAGATTTGGGACTCTGTTTTGCAACCTTTGGGATGTGCGACCCACCTAACCACAACCGCAATGGTTTGTTGTATTTGACATTAGGCTACTGTATTTCGTGTAAGAGCAGTAAGCATGTCATTTTTGGTTACAAAAAGAAGTGGTCTGGTCACAAACGCCGCGCGAGGTTCAACAGAAGAGAACGCTAAACTTTCAACGAAGTGACCTGCTTTTTCAACTCCACACAACGAATGTAGCTTCGTGCTCTAGTTTATTTATATACCATTATAACGTCATTGCTGTAAAATAAAATATTTGAATAAAAAACATTGAATAAAATCAGAAATAAGCGCAACATTCAGAAAATTTCGACTCCAAAAGTCATTGATCGTAGCAGTTGAATCAAAGCACCATTGTATCTCGATAAAAATATATTAACTTCACGTTTCGGCAATATTCGAAATCTTAGTCATGTTGCTCAGTTGAAACAAATTAAGGTCACTCCATCATTTATACAAATAGGGTACTCTAAAGCCTGCCTCACCAATATATCACGTTTTGTCAAAACACAGTAACTAAATTTGTATTGGACGCGCCACCAAACAAGAATGGGTCGTTGGCTTATCTTATCAGGAAAAGGTTGCTGAAATCATGAAGCAAGTTTGAACCCACTGAAAAATAAGCCATGTCGCTTTTCGTGGTAGTGATAGAGGTCTTGTGATAGGTGCAGCGACCGTGCTTTTTTTGATTTTTAAATTCATTGTAGGGTTGTATATTGCATGCTTTAACGGTCAACGTGTTGTCGCTGCTACCTTTTTTTCGGCCTTACGTTGTGATATGCGTTGATATTATGTACTTTGATGGTCGTTGAATAAAACAAACTACCACCACTACGTCAAACAGGATTGTGAAAAATGCACGATATAGAACTTGTGACGACAATGGGATGGCAGATAAAAATGAAAAGTTGCACATCAACATGTAAGCTATGACGCACCATTGACGTTGAAAACAACAATTTTGATCTGAGATTTGTTTAACTAATCGGGATCAAATTGATCGGATATTAACTTGTACATACTCGGATTAACTGTACGGTATTGTTCGGATATAAACTTGTAAATACTTCGCAATTATGACATGATATTCGATAGAATTTTGTAAAAAATTAAACTTTACATGATTCGAGCAAAGAAATAGTAAACTAAGCAATAAAATCAGCACGGCAATATAAAAGAACGGATTGGATCATTTGCACCACCTAGTAGAAGGCACTACAACAACACGAAAAGCGTAGGGTGGCGCTATGTACAGTTTGATACAATATGCAGTTAGTTGGGCACCAAGCAAGAATCTCATGCGCGAAGAGGAGAATTATTTTTATCAATTCCAATATCCAAGTTGTCGCTAGTTGCCTCAATGCATGTGCCTGGCGCATTTACATGAACGGGAGGCTGTGCAGTGGACAAGTTGATGAAATTATCGGCCGCGTTTTTCATCTCAATGTTGGCCTGTTGTAGTGCCGAGTGTGCTGCAGTCTGCTGTGGACCTTCCCATCTCCTTTCCTCCCCAGTAATCGCACAGTCTGACTCTGCAAGTTTGGGACTCGACAAATCGATGAGAGAGCTAGATGTACTCTTATTGGACACTACGTCATCAACCACTTTATGCTCCGGAGGAGTAGCAGAATCATCAGACTGTGATGACGTCGAAGTTGTCTGAAAATAATAATGACGGATCTCAAAAGCAATGTTTGCAAAAAATTGTTAATCCGGAGGTGAAGAAGCACCGGTAGATAACTGATGAACTCACGCAATACTGGAGTACCGATACACTGCAGAGATTTCATTTGACGGCAGATCAAGATCTAATTGCACATAGGTGGGAACTATGAATCGTGCAACCACTCAACTGGGAGTTGGTTCATTTACTACCATTAATTATCTAATTAGTAATCACATTAAATAGCTCACCGTTATAGAGAGTGGAATTTTGCTCTCTGAATGTTCATTCAGAGCCGCGTATCCCCATGTCTTTTCATCAATAACACCGAACGGCTGACGTGAAGTGGTTGAACTTAAAAAAAACAACAAAGTCCAATAATGATCATAAATATGATCGGATGCCACGGAAATGAATCTACTACTTACTACCTGATTTAACAATACCGCGCTATCTCACTAATCCTACGAGACGGGTTTGATTCAAGGCTGAAGTCGATAGCATTTCACACTTCATTTTGATGACAGCTGACTTAAAGAGCGCAATCTCATTCTCAGTGTACCTCCCTGCACTGTCGAGTTTATGTTCCATGACACAAAAATAACTCAATTATGCTGCTATCATTACATCACTTAATGAAACTAATCACATTGCGTCTCGATGATCACCGAAAACCTTTCACACAAGACATCGTAATTCAATTAATCCTGAGATACTACCCCAACGTATCATCACGTAAAATCACACAGCAGTTACATTTCGGTAAAGAATGAACAAACGAGTTACAAGGAAGGAGATATTTGGGGTGTTACTTAAATCGACAATCGCAATCTCTCAACAGCATCTATTTAAGTATGTGTCTTTCGATAAAAAACATCTCGTAAGCGCGATTACTCATTGATAGACTAATTAAAGCAATCAACTGGCAAAGTATTTCTTAACCAGTGCTGCAACCAGCTGATAAAGTGACCCACCTTGAACTGGACGACTCGCTGCGCGTCTTTTTTGACCTGTTCGTCTCTTGCGCATCCATCGCGGTCTGGCGCGATTTCTCAGCTTCGTACATTTCCTTCGCACTAAGTTGAATCGAATCACTTGATCGGTAAGTCTGCAAACAAATGCGGGTTCATTGCTAAGGTTTCTTCGTTCCTATGAAGAAATAAAAGTCGAAGTGGCTGGTTGAACTACGTACAAAACAAGCACATGCATACGCAATTGTGCACATTTAACCATTGCACTTCAATTCTGTGCCAAACTTATGCTTGGAAAGCTACGAAAGATGTTTTCAAAATCTTTGATATGACACGCTCAGTAGAACTTAATCCTTCAGCATAACAAAAGAAGCAATGCTCTGAACCACTTGCAGCGGATGAGCTACCGCATTCAACACTCGACTTGAAAGCGAAAGAGATAGAGAAAGCAATGAAAGATGATAGGGAGTTCGGAAAAAAGCGACATATTGAGCTTCGACCAACCACGACCGGTCGCTAAGCTTAGTTGTTAAGCACATTGCTATGGGTGTGGAAGGTCTGGTGATCGATTCCCAGGCCAGTCAAACCGCCCGAATACCGGCGCACAACCGCTGCGACGTTTCTTGGAAAGTGTGTCGCCCACCAGGCACTAACCAGCGGAGACAGGCCCCGCCACCAGCTTACAAGCTTCGGCGTAACATCGCGAGCATCATGAATATTATATTTGTTTAGCGGAGTTTTTAAAATCATGCATTAGTATGCACTTACATCATGAAACTTTTTGAAGTTAACTTTGTAAGCGTTGTTTCTGCTTAATGAAATCATGTTCTGGAATCGGTGGTTCCACAGGATCTCTGATGGAAGATAGGATGCTCGAGCTTGCGTGGTCATCCCGGTCGCCTCCACCATACCCTCCAAAATCACGATGATCTGAAATGTCAAGTGATCAACTTTCTTATTGTTAACAAAAGAGAACATCCAAAAAACTGCTGTGTTCAACACCGATTGGTGAAAAGCCTAAAGGCCGTTCCAGAACTTGATGCAGAAACTACGTTAAAGATCTTAGTTGGTCTCGTCTTGGCATCCCACCACAGCATCTACTCTTTGTCGCGGACAATCAAGATACCTGAAAGCTACAACTCGAGCAGCTGCCACTGCGACCCCACAAGGTTATGGGGGTCTAGAAAAGTTAGCTAGTAACACATAGCGAGCAAGAAAAACTTCATGCGTTATCTGACGAGTAGAATTTAAATATACGAGCAAAGCTGGCTATAAACGCACGAGTAACAGGCAATTGAGCAATTCCGAAGTTTCACCACAGGGGCACATCCAGAAAATTTCAAGGGGGGGGGGGGGGTTCTAAAAAAAAACTTGATCCCGCACTTAGGTGTGGAACAAGAAAATTTTGGTGGAGAGGGGATGAAATTTTGCAATAGGTTGAGTGTTAACTAAATACAAAGACGTTAGACCCCAAAAAGGCGTAAGAAGCCCTTCGACAATGTTTTCATGTTTGCAACGTAAGCTATTCAAGAAATTTCTTTTGAGGCGGCACCCAAAATTGCCATATTTTCAAGCGTGTATTTTTCGGGAAGAATCATTTTAAAGTATATTGAGAATAAGAAAAGGCTCTACCGGGGGCATGCTCCCCCAAAAATTTTTTAAAAATTTACATACTGTAGTGGCCATTTTAGCACTTTTTGAACAATTTTTAGACAAATTTCGTTTAAATTTTTTGCCCCTAAATCTAAGTGTTTCGTCAAATACGATGCATTTTGTTCAAGCATTTTTGATTATGCCTGTTTAGAGCGTAAGCCTAAGATTCGAAATTACGGAAAAACTATATTCATTAAAAAACATGTTTAAAAATGGCTGGTGGGGGGAGGGTGCATCCTTCCTGGATCCGCCCATGCCCGCACTGATAACAATGTCTCTTACCACTACAGCGACTACACCAACCAGCCGATTTGGCTTCGGTATGATGCGGAACAAACTCTGTCAAAGCTATTTTAAAATAGCACGTACTGCACTTGCATAGTTTGGACACTTCACTTTAAAAACAAGAGTTCGGTTTCAAAAGGAGGGGGTTCGACCCCTCAAACCCCCTGGGTGCGCCACTGCTTTACCATACCGTTTAAATAAAATAAAGAACCTATAGGTACAACCACAATGACCGAGATTTCTCCAAGTCAATGGACATTGTTTACTTGTTTTTGTTAAATACTTCATCATGCAGCGGGTGTGGTATAGTAATACCACAAACCAAAAAGTTCTCAAGGACATTAACGTTTCACTAGACGTGTAATCTTGCTTGATTCCACTCGTATTTAAAGTAAAGGCACCATTAAGATCTTACTTGAGTTGAACCAGTGTGCAAAGGTTTTAATTTTTTTTTTGTAAAAAAAAGATAATGATGCGTATACTCGAATTTATGCTATCGAGCCTATTATTAGCAGCAAATCTTATTTTATTCCAATGATTTCCTAAAATCTTGTAAGTTGAAAGTTTCACCTCAAACTCAGCATGCTCTAAATCTTTTTCACGGAGATCCCACAATGGACTATCCTTATCAATAGGATGACATATGGTCTGAGGAGTTACTAAAAAAAGTCGGTCAGAATCGTTTCGTAGATCTAAATTGAGGTCAAGTTGTTCCAATGGAATATATTCCCCTTCAAGCGTATGACGTGAGTGCACATATTGCATCCTGCAAGTCGCATCATAAGTATAAAAAAAATCAAATCTTCATTACACTTGCGGTATTACGACAAAGCGTGTAAATGAATAGCGGGATTCATCTCCTGGTAACACAGCTTGGCGCCTGGGTAACACAGCTCCGCAAAAACGTCGCAGAGGTAGTGACACTCGGTCTGATTTGAACGGCCCGGGAATTGAACCCGCACCTCTCACATCGATAGCGATGCGCTTAACAATTCCGCTAACCGGCCGGTACTAGTTTCAGTTAAATACAATTATGTGAGAAAAGAACAAAATGGACACATTGCTATAAGCAACAAAAACCTGATGTAGATTATCGACAACATAAACTCAACTGCCATTATCATCAGTGTATGCAAAGCAGTATAAAACTGGAAGACTATATTGTCTAGCTGACACTGCTAAGATGACAGTTGAGTTGATATTGTCAAAACGTCTAATTACAAGATTACTATCAATAAATTTTTCCAACTAAATGAAATTGAACTTCTTGTTTTACCCGCAAATGCGAGTCACAAGTTTGCAGAATTCATCTTTGCAACTCAGCATCTAGGCCAGAGTTTCAGGGGCCATGGAACATTAACAAGCGAGACAAAAACACAACATTAATTAGAGGTAATGAACCTCCCAAGGCCAACGAACAGCTGCAGCATCTTATGAATGAAATATCGAAGAAGAATTTTATTGCTGAGCAGTTGAGGGCATGTTTTGAGAGTTCCCATAAGAAGAGCACAGAACACTGCAGCGATGACAACATAGTACACAACAATGATTTATCAATCAGTATTGCTGCTAATTACTGTTTCGCACATATGACATTAATAATAACAGATGTAACCATGCCATTTTGTTGCTACTAACGTTACTAAGTATGTCACCCACCTTATAGTTGCCTCCACTAGATGGCTTTTTCGCAAATTTCCCACTCTCACCATAAAACATAATCGCTTATCTCGGATGCTAATCACAGCATGGCGACTGAATAGCAGAGTTTCTGCTCGTTTCTTCGGCCTGACAACGACATAGCAATTACTAAATTACTGATTACACTCACTTACCGTCTCACTTACCACAAAACATCCTGGTTTTGCGAATTAAAACAACAAAAAGTTTGCTCAATTAAGTCAAACACAATGTTCAAGACGTACGGATAAAACGCAACTTCCAATCAGCAAACAGCTTTGGTATTTGTGCAATCAGTTACTTAAGTGATTAAAACATTCGATTTTAAGAACAACAATACGTTTCATTCCCTCTTTCTTGCAAGCCAAACATAATAGATTTCAGTTAAGCAACCACATTAAACACGCTATGAAGGAAAATCGTTTGTGCTCGACACAGATTGAATTGAACAGGGGTAAAAAAAGCATTAGTGCCGCCTCTAAAACTTCGTACCTGGATATCTTGGCCATGATCAAACCAATCATGAATGCGTCCAGTATGCATCCAAAAACTGACTGCAACACTACAATTGTGACTGTGATCCAACATTCTTCGGTCACGTGACGATAGCCGTAACCTGGCAAAATACATACACAAAATTGCACATGCTGGAGGTTGTTGTTTAGAGTCTTTAGACAACATAGGTTCAGCTGTCATCCTTAGCAGTGTAAGCAAGGTATTGCAAAACCGAAAGTACCAAAAACAACACAAATCTTTCAGTTTTGTACTACCTTGCTTGCACATAACCAGGCATTGTAGTATGCTTGAAAATACCAAACCTACGCTTGGCATATTGAGTTACAAACATAAGCTCGTATTCGTACATGAATGAGCAAATATGAAAACACCACGGTGCTGTGTTATTTTAACGCAATCTGTCTAGGAACACTTAACGCCGATGCTTCTAATCAACAGTAGTAGAAGTATGCTACTATTTAGCGAATTCTAAGTTTTCAGTCAGGACTTCTAGCAAACTCTACTGTAGTGTGTGGCAGTGTTACTCACCAATGGTAGTTTGCGTTTCAAGTGAGAATAGAAAAGTTGATGTGAAAGGATAGGCGACATCGAGTTTCTCGATACACGCTTTGAAAGTGTCAGTATCATTAAGCAAAACAGGATCGAAGTCACCATGACGATACGATTCTGCCCAGTATATCAACCCGAATATCAACCAACTGATAAAATAAGGTTGCAGAGTTAGAATCAACAAACAAGCTTGCTTACACAACTATGCAAACATTCGGGTAGAGCCCAAAACTTATAAAAACATTACCAGCATTTCGCGGTTACAGAAATATGAATTCATTTATGAACCACAAAACTAGATCAGTATAGGATTTAAAAACTGCCGTTTTGTCTTTAGCATGCACTAAACAACAAAATTATTCAGTAATGTAAACGAGAACATAACGTCCGCAAGCGCATATTTGGTATTTCCAGACCAGAGCTCTTTTGGATTCGGGTCAATAAGTGCTTATTCACAGTTCTATGCTTTTGATATTCAAATCTTCAAGAGACAGCACTTGTGAAAAACAAGTCTACAAGTCGACTAAAACGAAAAAACATTTCTTAGAGGAAGACAGGTGGCCGGAAACCTCTTAGCGAGCTTGCACAGCCTCCATCGCTTGTTGTGGAACAAGGATGCAACTCACTAATGCATTTCACAGTAATAGCAGTATTCAAGTTAAAAGACGCATTAAAATGTGTTCTTTTTACGTCGACTTGTTTTGAGCCTTTCACCCTTCTTCGTTATTCACTGACCTCAGTACAAAAGCTGCGCTGAATACAAGGAGATTATATCGCCACTGAAGGTCGACTCCAGTTGTGAAGATGTCGGCCAGAAAGCGACGAGGTTTATCCTTCAAATTCTCGTGGCTAACATTGCAGCGGCCCGATTTTTGAATAAATCTAAACATAATGAATCAAATATGGGTTGGATGTTTAGTGCATTGATTGAAAGTAAAAAATCTGGGTTTAAAAGTGGACTCTACTGCAGTGTCCTCTCCTCTGCCGCAGCAGTTAACCACGCAAGAACACGATAGGCCTACAAAGGCCAGTGAAGAGGTTGCGACACATAAGCATATCATAAATGAACTTGAGTATGGCAATTTTCAATTACCTCAGAGACACTAATTGTCATCAAAAGTGGAAAAACTTACATTCTACAAACGAAAAAAAAATCATGATCAAAAAAATAAGGCCACAGTAATTCTTGTAAGTGTACGTTTGCGTTACACAGATTCAGCTGTTATCGTCATCATCAGTGTATGTAAGGCAGTATATTTCAGAAAGAACTGTGATTTACAATTTTAACTTCAAGTTATTGCATAACCCAAGAAACAGGTCAAAATACGTTACGTAACTATGACGGCATAAACTAAGATATGGCGAAAAAGAATAACCTGAGTTATCCTAGACCGGAGCAACAATTTCGGCCGGGGAGGGAAGTCTGTCCGGAGCCGGGGAATTAAGCCTGCCCAAGTCAGGACCAGGGCCGGGGTATATACAATGCCTTAATATTGTGTTTAAAATACATAGCTAAGCACTTTTTTCAATATCACGCCCATGCTCTTTCGTAATCGTACACGCTTTTCATTAGTGCATGACGAACCTCAAAAACGCTTCAAGCATGCACGTTCTTTATTTTTATGCATTAGCCTAAATCTCTCAAAAAAAAATAAAAAAAAATTTGATGTGAAAATTAAGATATGACTTTTACAGCGGTTGTATACGACGACCCCAATTTTTAAAGTGGGTTTTTGCACTTTCTCATACGCCGAAATATACGGCAAAAAGATTTTGAAATTCAACCCCCCGCCCTGGCTAATTTTTATGCCCCCCCTGGCCGGGGCCGGACCAGGGCAAAAGTGGCATCTTCGGCCGGGGCAAGGGCCGCAGTCTTAAACTTAGAGTTAGAATTGTAAATTCTAGTTCTTTCTGTTTTGCACTGCCTTGCTTGCATTGTTGATGATGACAGCTAAACATATATTGCCCAAACGTCAAATTACAAAAATTACAGTGGCTTCACACGTTTTTGAAATAACTTAAATAACTAAGCCTATTTTCAAATTGCATTGAACTGATATTTCAACAGTAATTGAGGGAGACTACGAAATGAGCTTGCGCTCTTTGAATGGGACAGCCACCCAAAATGCGATTGGCTACGGCCGCGGATCGAACCCGTCACGTAAGATCTGAAATGTGCGCGCGGCACCGGCGAGGCGATTCTACAAGTTGTAAAAATAGAATTTTCAATATCACCACAGTTAAAGCAAATATATTGGTTTAAAGCTTGAAACTGCTGACAAAGTGCTCGACTGAAAAAGATCGTTATTGACACAATTTCCAAATGGATGTGAGTCACGTGACCTCCACAAAGAAAACTCACTTCAACATTTCCTTCCGTGCATTATTCTACATTATTTCTTTTTTAAGGACATGAAATGTCAAAAAATTTCTTAGTGCCATAAAAATGTTTCATGAAACGCTTGTTTGCTGCTAAGCAAATTGAAAAAACATACAAACCTGATCCTAGATTGCTTGTTTTTTCCCATCACATCACTAATCTTTATCTTGGTCAAGTCACTACCGTTGTTTGATTGATTGTGATTCGATTTTCCCGGTTTTCTAAAAAATCACTCACAATAAATTAATGATAGTTTAACTAAGTTGGGGGGATTAAGCAAAACAGGAAAAACCACAAAAGTTTATGATATGGCACCCTATTGATCAGATTCATTCCCTTTGTATGGGCGAAATGGCGTAGCAAAAACGCTCCTTTGTATGGGCTCAGATGCGGCATCTTCGAACCTGAAGTGTTTTGCTGACAAATGCTCGAACCTGCAGTTCCTTTCTATGGGCTCAGATTCCGAATTTTCGATTCCGAATTTTCGAACCCGATCGAACCCGAAGTCAGATTCCAACATTTTGCCCATACAATTGGAAGCATGCTAATCAATAAGGTGGATATGGTGAAGATGGGTACCTGCGCCGACATTTGGTGGATAATGATAATTTTGGAGTTAAAACTGCTTTAGTAAAACAGCTTTATGCAGCAAACCACCGCAAAGAATTCGAGTTGGGTATCAACCATTTGTCAGGAAAGTTGAAGCAAGATTTTAAACCGCCTCTCCAATCAAATATTCAATAATCATGCATATTTGCCACGATATTAGATTCAAATTTAAAATCACATCACATTCCATCGTGCCACGAGTCAGCGGCTTCAGTCTCAGCTACTCAACCAGTGCAGCCACAAATGTATAAGATGGCTGCAACGATAAGTGTTTGGCAGCAGAGCTCTAGCTACTCGACCCAGAATGCAAAGCAAAGCACTCTTAACCAACTGTCTTAAACACTGGTGTATAACCACAAATCAAGCAATTAATCTGATTTCGCTTGTGTATGAAAACATTGAACTCCAACTCGCCTCGTAAAATCAACTTTAACGCTTTCACACAACGCTTATTGAAGTGACAGAGCGGTAAAATCATGCAACTGGGTTCTGGAAGCGCAGTACACCGTGTGGCAAACTTCCACAGGGCATATACCGTGTGTTTCTACGAAAGTAAGACCTCGCCTGAATTTTAAAAATGATTTTAGTATAAACCCTCGCTCTACCCTCAAAACAAGACCCCGACGATAGCGCGAACTTTTTTGTCCTTGAGTGTGATTCTACTGCATGAAAAGTTATTGTGGGAATTAGGGATAAGAAGTAGTGCTAGCCTAATGAATAGCTTAAGCTGCATAATGATATCTCCCAAAACCCAGCCCTGGTGCTGGTTTACGAAAGAAAATTCATGTAAGACCCTATGACGAAAGAAAATTAATGTAAAAACGTGAGCCATAGTAACGTGTCACGAAACTATATGCAATCAAAATTTGCATAGTATCCTTGATTACTCGTTACAATCATTTAGATTCCAATCTACTACATTCGAGCTATGCATTGAGAACTTTTAAATTAGCACGAGCAAGCAATATGTCAGCGGCACCAAAAAACCAAGTAGTTCATATATACCGCAGTTAAATATTTCGTAATCAGCGTAGCGTAAACAAGGAGTTTCGCACACGCAAGCCAACTTGAAATGCTATACAATAGTTTATTTAAAAAGGCTCGTGGTTAAAACTTTAAATAATTAAAAGCCATCTGTTCTCGTGCTATGTTACTTCCAAGCACTGGAGAGTTTCAGTGGAAGATAAACATGAACCAAGCACTAACCTGCTGCTGGAAAATTTTCGCTGGTAGATTCCATTACTGGCCATCTGGTCTCCAGTCACTGGTAATTCTGTGCACTTTTCGACTCCGTCTCTACAATAACAATGAACTTTTTAATCTGTCTCAACCGCTGACAATTTAAAGAAGCAAAGCTCTTAATATTTAACACAGATTTGTTGCAGAAATTTCTTTGATTTTTGTTTAATGGGAATGAGTCGCAACATGACCTACGTGTAGTGGGTTGTGTTTACACGTCAACTTAACAATAAGAGGAAATACCTTATTATTTGTGAACAGTGCGAGTTATATCACGTAATACGATCTTGCATACCTTTACTGTCTCTAACTGTTCTTTTGCTTGTACAAGTTAATTTATATCAGACTTCAAGCTGCTGTGCTTATCCTCAGGCAACAAAGCATCAAAAACAAGGCGAAAATAACTTTGCGTCTGCTTGCAAGCCACCTTAGCCACGTACTTTTAAAAAGGTCACATTCACTACGCACTAGGCCTACCTGTCTACGTCATCAATCAATGACGTCATAGCATCGACTTTAAATAGTGGAACATAACAAAACAATCTAACCTGGTAGTTTTGTAAGAGCACGTGAAACCAAGTAAGCACATGCAATATATCACGACACTAGAGTCTGTAATTCAAACTCGGATTATCTCTTCATGTTTTAAAGTGTCGCAGGGATTATTACAATGACACGTTACGTGTGGGTTTCTACAACACAATAGAAACATGGTGTAGCGGTAAAGCTGTCATTATCGCCAACTTGAATATGTTTGTCATCTGGACTGAAAGGACCAGTAAATTCAAAATCAAAATCCTATGTCACACGATGGAATAAGAAGCAAACCAGGTCATTACGAAAAGCCTAAATGTATTTTTTCTAAAATTATGCCATAGCTTTATACTTGGGGCCACAAATGCTTTTTTACGCCAGTTGAAGCGATTCAAATATTTCACGCTGGCTTACCATTAGATGACCACGAACGAAGCTGCCAGGTCCAGCGCGCTCAAAAAAATGCAATAAAAATATCTTTTATGTCAAGTTAAGTAACGTTTGTTGTTACAAGGCATGTAAAACAAACAAATACATCTTTAGGGCATAAGTACAAACACTGCAAATCGTAAACCCGAGCATCCGCACCACCAAAAATCGAATAACCACTTTCTTCATAATAGTACAAATTTTATATCTATTTGTAAGATCCTAAAAATGGCCCTGACAATAACACGAAAACACGAGTCTTTGTTTCAATTCGTAATGTCGTGTGCACAAATACTTTCGATCAGCAACAGCATCTCAAACATTCATAAAACAACAAAGTAAAAAAACATCGGGAGTGAAAACGCACGCATTAATACCAGATCAAAACCTGGCAAGCTAAGCCATGCCTGGCCTGTCTATGCAAAGTACTGTTCAGCACTTTTAGTCATTTGCACTTACCGCCCTAAGTTTTTTTCCGCTGCACCTCGACCAAAAAGTGTCTACCGCCAGCGAATCATACATAGCAGGTTATTTAAGCGCTATTATACCGGTATTAAAGTAGTGGAGCACCTGTAACAGACCTTGGTGGGATATGCATCGTCTGGCTGTACACAAGTCGCGAAGCTGGTTCTCAAACTGGGGACCGCGGCCCCTTATGGGGCTACGAAGCAGTTATAGGGGGGAGTGCAGAGGTTGTGACATTCTGACTTGCTATTGATACTGTCTTTGTCAAATGGAAGCCTAGCAAATGCACCCATCGCAATAAGCAGTGCTTGGAAATTTAATGATTGAATTTTGCTTCGTTTTTCTGCATGCAGCAGCTGGTCTAATACACATAAAATTTTATGCTAAATATTGGTACGGCTAGGCTAAAACAGAATTAACTTTGAAATCTGCGTGAGTGACCAAAAAATTATCAACGGACCGCAAAGCAAATTTTTCAAAAAAGTTTGAAAACTATTGACTGGTCTAGAGGAAGGCAATCAACATCTTGCAATTAACATCTAGAGGAACGCAATTCATTTGCAATCACTTTGCAATTCCTCCGACATTCGGCAAGCTATCTCCGATATTTTGGGTTTATCTATAAACATGGCGGGTATTTCTAAAACAAATATTCCTAAGCACATGATATGACATTTCATGTTACAAACCACTAACTCTCGACCTTTCTAAAACATCTGCGTTCGTGCAATGAACCATGTTCATCATTGCGAACTGCAACTATAGACAAGAATTTGCTACAAAAATCATTCAACGTCATCATACCTACTCTTATTTTACCTTTTACATTCGCACTGCAAAAAAGCAATGGAATTTATGAACTGTGATATGCAACAAATTCATAGAAAATGCAGTAATTCACACGATGAAAATTCATATTTTTGCAACGCAAAATATATCCAAACAACGCAAAATATTTTAGTCAAATCGTAGAAATAGTGAAGTGGAACGAACTTACGCTTAGGTAAACATTTGACGACAGCATGTTTGGCTGACATAACCAACCCTAACTAAAAACTAGGGATGTACCGATTCCAAATTTTTTTGCCTCACAGTAAAAAAGGAAATAAAGTGGGTAATGAAAATCGCTGGTAATTAAAGGAAATGAAATTAGACGGCTAAGGAAAGGGAATATGAAATAATTCTCAAAAAAAAAAAACAATCACAAAAGATTTTTTCTGAAGAATCAGCTTTCAGCCATTTTTTTGCGATGCCGATTCCGATTCTCAAAAAATTGCCGATACTTACCGAAGCCGATTAATCGGCACATCTCTACCAAAAACAACTGAAGAAACTTTGCTTGAAATAAGCGTGCTACCATTTGCGAATGTTTTAAAAACATATATGAACACATTGCAGCACGTACTAACTGACAAAAAAAATTTCACCGAGCCAGAAAATTTCTATAATCAAACCACTAGAAGCGCTGCTACCATCAAACACGGGGCTTAGCGTTGCTTTCTATAACGAGACTCTTTTCTCGGTCAATTAACTAGCAATTCTAAACATTACCAGCAATTTCAAGGACAAAACTGATTTTTTGGCCTGATCGGTCACAATGACCAAAAGAAACTTGCAGTCCTTTAACAGTCTTTGTTCATAACAGGTTTAAAACGATACAAGTCGCCTACATTGCAAAAACATTTGCAACGCATTGAAGAAGGGTCACACCATTGTGGCGGCAGCTATCTGGTCCAAGTTTTAAACTCTGTATTAATACACAGTTACTTACTTTCCGACATAATGAATTGCTCGTTCTTATCCCATTTTGGGTTTTAGTGTCTAACTTATTTTGAAAGCTTTCATAAATTTCATAGTTCAAACAAGTTTGGAAAAAATGATTTTTAAGCTGACTTTGACATCTCAAAAAATTGAAGTGACCAAAAAATTGTTTAGACCTAGCTAAAATCGGTCAAATGACCGAAATAAAATTAAACGGCTTCGAACCAAACGTCAGTCAGCATATCCATCCGTTCGCATAAACACAAATGCATTAAGATCCTTTTTTGCCATTATCATATCAATGTCTTATCTAACATTTCATTCAGCTTCATTTCCTGGACTTTCGTTGACAATAGCGGATGTTCAAGCCAATCTACGCTTAAAGACGTCACACTCTATTGATGTAAAAAATTACGGCAAAAATTTATGCAAACAAGTGCAAATATTCTTAGCTTAAAATGCGGTATATCATAAAATTCGGTTACGCTAATGTTGCATTAAAAAAGTGCATTGCGTAGGTGAGTTATGAAAACAGGTATCCCATTAAGATAACTGTTTTGAACTTCAGTTGCTCGTAAGCGATAACAGGTTTATGCAACTCGCCCCCCCCCCAAAAAAAAAAAAAACAGAAAAAGTTACGATAAATCTTTTTAAAAATAAAAGTAAGACTTTATGCTGAATTAGCTACATCGTTGACAAAGATTTATAGAGCTTGGTATCTTTACGATTCACTGGATTATGATTAAAAAGTCTTGACTTCACATAAGAATTCGTAGTCCTTTTATTGGACTTAATTTCCCTGCATTTTATCACATAAGTAACTGCACAACATCAGCACGAGAATTTGGGCCGTAAGTCAGAAGTTGGTGAAACGAACCAATCTTCCACGTTTCCACGAGCTTTCAAATCAGGAAAATTAACTTGGAAGTTCAGATTAAACAGCTTGCCCCGTCTCACCGTGCTGTGCCGCCAAATAGTCACACTTTCGGTCGTTCAAGATTAACTGATGGCTACCAAGCCAGCCTTCGACTCCTCGCGGCATGAACTAGCTTACGAGTCCATTGTGATCTACTTGACCGCCCTATCATGTTTACAGTAATGTGGTGTGCACTACTGCTACTAACACAGAAGCTTCATCGGTATTTTAAATGTAGGAGGTTGTTAAATGTAACCATTTCAAGCGACGACAATACTTGAAAATTAACAAGATAATAAGAGCGTTTTCGAGAAATGGCGCTATGCATTTGAACTCAATTGCATCTGCAGTTCTTATGCTTACAAGCGCATTAAATGCCCGGTCTAATTGGGGCAAATTAGTCAGCCAGTTGGCGATGATTACGACAGAAAAGATCATACTGCATTCAAGTTAATTATCCAATTGTCGTACATCAATTCTAAACATAAAACTGAAGCGTTTTACAAGGCACATGCAAAAATGCGCCGAGGTTCATGGTTGAAAGCTTTCATAAGCTTGATATAAAATGCAACATCACGCAAAGCGCCTATTTTGAAGCTTTTGCCCAGTACACTGCTTAAGCGATTCTAAAGCAAATTAAGAACGAAAACAGTTTTTTGAAAGGATTTACTCATATGTTTGAATATTAACAAATACTTTGTGTATGTCTCCAACAAAAAAAAAAAAAAAACGGCCAAACAAATAAATTCGAGAATCGAACAAGAAACCAACGATGGTGCAATGACAAACTTAAGTGATCATAAAACACACAAATCGAAAAGACCAAGCGCTCATTGGGTAAAATTACTGCTTCGTTCAAACTACCAACATTTTTATACTCTATTTTACAAACAGCTCAATTATTTTTTTCAGCAAACTCGGTAAAAACAAAACTCCGGACAAGGTTTAAGTAAGTGCATATTTGCTGCACAAACACAACAAAACCCAAAAACAAAATGAGAAAATGCAAGCATAACACAGGAAGGGAGAGAGCGATTTGACAAACCAACTATAAATGCTAGCTTATGAAAACAAAGTTCTTTCAACATTTTTGTTTAGTTCTTTCCACGCTTACTGTTTATCAAATTTCCATAACTTGTTTCACCACAAAAAGATTTTGAACAATACGGACGTTAATCTTCCATGTTGAGAGCAACCGACGTATTTCTAGTTGGTAACAAAATAACGCAGAAAAGTTGTTCCTTTTGAATTCATTTTCAACTTCTACTTAACCAAACAGAAAAGCCTTACTAGCACAGGTATGTCATAGCTCCACCAGAAACACATGCCTGAAAAGCGAAACCGGACATTTGGGCGCAAAATGCGTTGCAGCGCACTTTTAACAATCATCCTTCTACTTTTTTAAAAAAATTGAATTAACAACATTTTTACAAAAATTTTATGTTGCAACCGTGCTGGTAAGTGTTTTAATTTTTTCGATTGTGTTTAAAATTAATTATCGCCAAGTCCTTCGAATTATGCAATTAGATAAACATAGAAAATAAGTATTTGCCTATTGGTTACTTTAACCTTGACTACACAATAGTTTTTTTGCTTAAGTTTCCGTAAATATTCATCAATTGGTTCGTTCGCTTATTACCTTCCGTAATTAAGAAACTAGAAAAAATTAAAACACTAACACGGTTGCAAATAAAAAACTTTTGTAAAAATGGTGTTCATAAAATCTTTTGAAAATAGTAAGAAAATAATTGTGAAAAGTGCGCTACAACGCATTTCGCGTCCAAATGTCTTGGGCCCAAATGTCTTTGCACCCAAATGTCCTCGCGCCCAAATGTCTGCGCTCAAATGTCTCGCGCCCAAACGTCTACGCCCAAATATCGTACACCGCTGAAAAGTGAACACGTAGTCTAACGCTATTTTCACACACAGTACTTTTAAAACCAATTAACACCAAAATTTTTGAAGAGTACTTAACTCACGAAAAAATGTGTTTTTTATGACTGGAGAGCAACGTACTATGACTGGAGGACAAAACATATCATTCATACAGTGACCATCCAACAAAAAAGCATAGTTACGTATGTCTCCAAAAATGCTCAGTGTGATGCAAAGAAGTTGAGGCATCCGAGAATTTCACTTTCCAAAACTTATTTAAAGGCTTACTTTCGAAAATTTACCCGGAGGAGGAACAGAAATTATTCAATCATACTTCTATTTAACTAAAAAAGGAACAGAATGCGGTTATAATTCACGATGAAATAATGCCATGAACAAATAAGCAAACTAAACATTTACAACATTTGCTACGACAATGATAGCGACACCATTTGAACAAATGACTTTGGATTTTCGTTCCGGATGTGAAAGCAGAGAATAATTTCACTGCCAACTTTACACAACAACACAGTGGTTTTAATATTACTACTTTATTCTAGTGAAAAACTAGCACACTGATATCGCTAGGGCAATCATACTATTTTATTGATGGAATGTTCAGATGAGTCACAGCTAATACCAAGTGTGAGTTGCTGAAGCAGTAAAATCGGGGCAGTAATAATTTATTCACAAGTTTAACAAACTGAGCGAAAAAACTGATAGCACACTGACACGTTTTTTTCTCAGTGTGAAAAATATCTACTTCTGTTCACAACTGTTTCCTTCGCAACTCACAGCAGTTGTTTATCTGGATTAGCGTTCAGAAAGTCAAAATTGACAATACCCTGACCCCGTTGCACGAATACCTCGATAGCAGGTACGAATTTCAAAACTTGCTATACGATCCCTTAAAGTAACATGCAATATTTGCTCGTTTCCTCTACAGTCGCACTATGTGCTGCTCAAACAACACTCAACTTCTGAAATTCCAGTTGGAGAAAAGTAACGGCTTGTTTCTTGCTCCTCGTCCACAAGATAAACTCTCTTACATTTGCTTAACATTCTAGAGATTAATCGATCATACAAAGCGGACAGGTACAAATCGTACGAAAAGCAGCATAATTCGACAAACATAACGCAGTGAAAGCTTTAAAGTTATGCCTCCTCAAATTTGTAAAGAACACTTATTTACTCCCCAACGTTGGGAATTTGACAAGTTTTCAGTTCACCCTATACTATTTCCATCGCACATGCTCTTGTCTCCCATAAATCATCTCAAACCAAACTCAAGTTTCCTATCACTAATGAGTGGTGAATCGCTCGCAAAATTTTATTAAACTGACAACTTTATCAATAACTGATCGTAGATCATTCTTAACCTTTGAACTTTATACTCAGACAGGATTTTTACCGCCAGGAGAGAAGATTATTCATAATTTACAAACAACTTCCTTCTGAATCACATTCAATCAATCATTGGGAAACCCAATCATTCCTTTTCGTGGTGATATGTTTAAGAATAATGATAGCGAAAATACACACGAGGAAAACAAAGCCGCTATGTGATACGTTGCCGCAAATCGCGATCCATCTTTGGGACTATCATTCGCACCAGGGCATAGCAGAATACTCGATGTGACCGACTCGGCGCTAAGACTGCATTTTAGGGTTCAAGTACGGTTTGAGGTAGAGCTCGGTTGGGGTTAGGGCTTGAGGCAGGTTTAGCAGGTTAAGGTGTCACGACGCTGAATGGGTCACGCCGATTTGTCCCAGGTTGAATAGTCACGTACTCTTTTGCTTATTCATAAATTCATACGCAAATTTTTAAAAACATGTTCCGGCAGCTTTGTTGTAATTTCTAGTATCTCAAACCTAACTGCCAACGTTACTCTATGACCACGCTCACTAATTTCTAAGCCAGAGGTTCTCAACCGGGGGGCATTACCCCCCTATGGGGCCGCGTAACATTAACCTGGGGGCAACAAGCACAAAGCTTATTAATGGTAGGACGGCAGTAGTCGCTATGAATAAACACCGACAATAATGTTATTGCTGAGAAGGGGGCCTCTGGTGTTGAGAGTTCCTACATAAGGACCACAAACCATAGCAATGTTCTATCCCAACTCAAATGTAAGTCTCGTTTATAAAACATAAAGGCTACGACAGAGCCGACAGCACATTAACTTCGCTATTTTACATGACGATAAATTTGCAATTGTTGCTGTGACAAGGTTGACTCATCATATTGGATTAAACCTCAACTAGGTCTATCGGGGCATCAACAAAAGATGTTAAAAACCGAGCAATAACATCTTCTTTCTCAAAACGTCCGAAAGTCGCGACTACTGTCACAAAGATGTTTCAAAGCATAAATTTTGGACAAGTAGCATAATTAAGTATAGAACTTCTGGATATCCTAATAAATTCTTTACACACCGGTAACAGTCCGGTGGCTGCAGACTCTTGCTGTAGGCTAATTCAACACACTGGGTTCAAATAACGTTCACTACTAAAAATCACTAACCCCATGCGACTTCACATACAAATAAATGGGTTGACGAAGTCATTTGATTTACCATGTGATCAGACTTGATGAACCAAAAAAAACTAAGCAACGCAGCTTTAGTACTACAAAATCGGACGGAAAAAGTTCAGCAAATTTCTAAAAAAGATGTCTGAGTACCTACAGCAGGTCAGTGCTTGTACAAATGATTCTAGATTGACCAAATTTGTCATCGATGCCAGTATGATTCACTGCAACATGGAGCAAATCGCTCATTGCATTACAGTATCTCCATTCGCGGCAGCATTCAACTTAGTTTGATTAACAGAGCTCGTTAGCAAATACATTGCGCAACCACCAGCCCACAAGCTGAGGAAAGGACAGTTGTTTTAGAAATCATAATTATAATAACAATTAATGTCTCAGAATATTCAACCCCAAGTGTATCGTCTTCTACGCATAAGCACACAATTTCTTAGTTTCGAGGCAAAAAGCTTTGATAAAGGCTTTCTGTAAATTGCCAACATCATCACTTAAAAACAAACTCATTTGTAAGCGTTATTTGAGATATGGTGATAAATTTCGGTTCTAAAAACACCTGTCACTCTTTGTAAATTTATATCAAGAAAACCTTTACAAACACGTTCCACGTAAACTTTCCACAAAGCTGTACTTAAAAATACTTGCTACAGATCGAGGGTTGCCATTAGTAAACAATCGTACTCAAGGGTTAAAAAAAATGTGAGAGATCAGCGAATAAAGTCGGGCGCTGTAAAGTGAAGCAACTGTTTAAAAATTCCAGGCAGTGTAAGTATGAGCCAAGTACAATTAGGAGTTTAAGACCATTGTAAGCACATGCACTACACCGTTACGTTGGCAGGCAATATTAACATTGCTACAAAATTATCGGCCTATGTTTAAAGGATCTAAATAGCAATTTGTTCATTCCTTTTTACCATGCAATCAGTCGACAATAAACAGATTGCATCCATTCGGCATTTTTGATACGAAATAGCAGCAACCTCAAATACAAGAAGTCGGAGACGCTTCAATTAAACACAAATAACTGCAATAGTTGATACATAATTAAGTAATTCAAATTTAATCTGAAATGATTACGTCATACACGACAAAGAAACGCCCAGAAATGCAACAATGTAAACATCTTGAGAAAAATGTGAAGCAGGAACAAGAGAATGAGAAATATTCTAGTAACGAAGAAGTCGTGACTAATAAGTAATGCTAGATTAATCAATAAAATAAATAACTGATGTCATTTTCATTTTAAAACAGAAAATATATCATCAATAGCGGGAGACTGCGAATTGAGCAGCTATCCGGTATATGCGTCAAGCGATCGGCTCCAGCCGTGAATCGAATCTATGACGTAAGATTTATAACCTGTCACTGGACTAAAGGTGCGCGTACAGGTGCCTAAGCAGCACAGGTCCATATCTAAAAGGTTGAACGGCGCGATTCAATGAGCAGTGCTTTTCTATGCAAAGCACTTAAAAATTGAATATGTGCTGCAAATACGCTCTAACGTGGGCTACTCTGAAGTAACTATATCCAAAAATTACAGAGCGTAAGGAAGTACGAATCATAATATTCTTGCTAAAGGTGGCGGATAAAAGTTAATTATATTTTACCTTGTTTATTTTCGCATTCAAAACACTACAAGTGGAGATGTAAACATACCACAAAAAACGAGCTAAACAAAGCCAATTACTTTCAAATAACTGCGCTACACATCATTCTGCACCTGATACTCAGCTGAAGGAATAGATCGAGTTATGTATGATCTCCAAAGTTCAAACCAATGCATACGATTAACCAAAACGCGATCGAGCAGACAAAAATTCACTCCACCTTGGAATCATTATTTGCAGTGAGATGTCTCATACCGGAACAAACTATTATCATAACTTATGAGTTTTGAAACAGAAACTCGCTTTGCTCGCATGCTGTCATAAAGCAAATAAAAGCTGACTAATCCTTGCTCAACAAGTTCGCGCCATTAATCGTAAGGTGAAAACCACTGGACTACCTCTATCTTATCCCTTTCCTAATTGGCATGAAAGAACTTCATTTCGTTCTGTTCGTGCCTCATCAGCGCAACAAACATAATAGAGAAGTTATCATCACCATGACTTACCGAGTGCAATTCATCTTGCATTTTTAAAAATAAATTAATTATTTAAATAACTTATTCCTGTAAACATAAAATAAATATTAAGTAACGTGTCAAACAAATCATCGCACACTTTACGTACAACCTAGTCTGGTAAACGTGAGTGAGCATTTAACATTTGAATGCTCACTTCCCCAGGGGCTGATACAAAGTCTACATGCTGCTAGAGATGAAACCAAATCTCTGCATAAATCACTCTTGCTTATATCCATCGAAGCTCGGATCAGCACTCGAGCAGCAGTTGCGACAAATAGCGTTAATAACCCAGCAACTACAACAAAATAGGAAATAATTATTATTATACACAATACAGCATAAGTGAGATAGACAAAAAACGCGATTTTGGTTGTTTTCTACGCGATGCATGTCTCTATTTCCTCTCTCGCAAACCCTATAAACAGGCAGATGAATTTCGCACCATCAATCAAACATTGAATAGATCAGCTATACTAACGTTCTCTCTGTGCTTCCTTCGGATTTAAGCGAATTCCACTTGACTAACACTAACTGGAAATGATATAATCAGTCTATTCATAATAATTGCGTTTTAAAAATTAGTCATTAATTGTGAGTTGCAAACCCTCAACAGACGAAGGCTATGGTGCGCATTTTACAGGAGACACTCCTTACACAATGCCAATGCCGGCGGCCAGAACACTTTAAACCAGGCAATAACACCTACTTTATCATTCTGTGTAAAACTACTTTGCATTCACTCATTACAACTTCTTACTAGCACCAAAATAATCAAGTCCTGAGCATGATGGATGACAACGAGACGAGTGCTAACTGCAGTCATTTCAGTTCACTTGTGACACACACGCGAAACACAACATCACACTTTACACCATATATACACATTTTTAGACTGTTGACAAGAGAAGCTACACACATCCGAATTAACTCGCAACAAATCATCTATTTCCTGTGTGGTACACGAAACAACTGCAAGGTTATGAATCCAAGAATGCAGCTTGATGCGGTTGGGAGGCGGATTTATCATTCTTAAATCTTGATCGAAAAGGTATTAATGTCAACATCGAACACGAAGCATTGCAATACTAGTTTAATAATGCATTCTACACGTTATAAATAGCAGGCGATTCCAGCAACATAAAATAGATTAGCGAATTTTAAAATCAAAACCATGTAAATAGTGCGCTGTGCAGAGGCATACTGGATGGGATTTTCGGCAAAGAGTTAAAGCTACACTTGTTGTCTATTCAAAGTCAAATTTTGTTGTCGATTTGCTATATTACACGACGCAGTAGAAATGCAAACTAAAAAGTGTATTATACTCTTTCGAATCTGTGGTTCTAAAAATTATATGGATTCGTAAAATAAACTATGACTAGGTCCACAGATTTCCATATTTTGTCATATTTGTTGCTGAAGCGTTGAGATCCAAAACTGATTAGAACTTGAAAAGTTTGACTTGAAATATAAAAAATGTATTGCAGTAACCCGCTTATAGATGATCAAAAACAGACAAAAATAATGTACCGCCTTGTTACGCAACAATACCACTTCGTTTCACACCTCAAATAAATTGTTCGCGTCAATTTTCATATTCGCCGCTCAGTGGACACAAATCGCGTCTGCAAAAGCACTTGGCAGCGATGAACACAACCAGATTAACAAAATATGTCAAAACAGGAAAATTTTGACCCTTCGATTGTCGCAATATTAGAAGGTACCAGCAAGTCACATTTTGGAAGCAATAAATAGACCACATAGTAATTTAGAGCCAGAATTATAAAAGCAAAACAAAACTTGCTTTTTTTCTTCATTCGACCAACACGCCATGCGACCATCAACACCATGCATATTTCATGCGTCAAATATTTTCAGAAGAAATAACGGAACTAATAAATTAGAGTCTTCAAAAACTTCGCTCGCTAAACAACGCTGTTCAGAGTTGCCAGCTCGAAATCGAATCTATTACTGTAAATGGAATGAAAACGTAAACGTCGAAAACTCTGCTTCCAAAGATAAGCAAAAATGGACGATTTTTGCACAATTTATGAAATGGGTGCCTAGTCATGGCCGCTTTCAATTCAACAGTTATTCAATAAATAGCCACAACGAATATTATGGCACAAAACTGCACCATCTCCGCTCAGATGATTAAGCAGCATAAAGCACGAAGAAAATTTGATAAAGCAGTTATTTGGGGATATTTTTTCTGCTTTTAACAAGTTTTCAAAAAGTTTGCTGCTGGCATAATCCATGCAACGTCACCTATTTGTAAACATTCATCTTGTGCAAATTAGTTTTTAACCAGATCGCTCCGCCAACCGTCATTAAAACGATTAGAAACTCGCAGTCGAAGTTTGCATTTGTTTCCAAAACCCCCAGAACACAATGCTAAAAGCCAAAGCCCAAGTCGAAAATGTACCAAATTCTTATTGACGAAAACCTACATGCGCTGATCAAAAGCGATAACTGCTCCAATACAAACGTAACGTCAGAGAAAAAGTAGAAAGATTTATAAGAGCCATCACAAAATTATTAACTTAACATGTCATAAATACGAGCAAATCTTAGTTTGCACATGAGCTATAACGTATCACCTCGTGAAAACCATTGTCAAAGCTAGCTCAAAGCTTCTTTTAATTCCCTGCTTCGACTTCACATTGTTTAACTTGTGTACTTGCAGTATATGCACCTCGTGTGGAGCATCGATGGAGTCAGTACCACATTGATGATGAATTAGGAACATTTAGTTGTATTTGGATATTAACCTGTACTGAATCTACTTTTGATTTTGAAAATTTTCCTGTTACACAAATAATAGTCTTGCAATCCATCTTTCACGCAGAATCCACTTCATGCAAATAAATCTAATAAAAGATTAACAGGTGGCAAAATGTGGAATTCCGAGAACAGGCGTCAATTAAACTGAAATTACTGCTGCCTCCAAGTTGATTTGATAGCTTCTGCACTTCCACAGAGTGATCGGCTAATTATCTAAAGCTCAGTCTTGCAATACAAGTTGTCAGATCAACACTTAACCGAAATCAACAAAACAAGGTGAAAATAAATGAAGCAAGAGCGCTTCTGAAATTCTGCACGTACATATCAACTGCCCTTACTTCCTACCATTGTGGGTTCCTTTGACAGTATTGAAACCAGTAGTCAAGACTTGCGCATACAGTATTCCTTATTTATATCAAATTCTGTTAAGTGACGTGGAGTTTCTATTTGCTGACCCGCTAAACTTTCTCGGCCGATTCAAATACTCAAGAGCAAACACTTGACGAAACCATGACAGGAATCAGCTTTTGAGCTTTAATGCTCTCATCGCTCCACTGACGTCTTGGTCTAATGGACATTGGACAAGTAGCCGTGAAGAAAATCAACCGCCCAGTCGTTGAATTTCATATGACAAAATGGCGTCGCGACAAGGCAAAGTGTTACTTATAATATTTTTATGCAATCACAAAAGGTTAAAAAAAATATTAAAAATCAACGTATTATTTAAACTTAACCTCTCACAACAAAAATTAATAGTCAAATAAAAAAGTATAATGAAGCAAATAGCATTTTTTTAAATAAATCATGGCAACTACGCGTAGATGACGCTAACGTAACTCTGGTAACGCTCAACCAAGTAATAATCAACGCTTAAAGCGATTGAAGCGTTGTGAAAAGATCTGTTATGCAACCACACACCTCTCACTTCAAACAGCGCAAGACCGAATCCGTTTATGTCTGGTGATCGCTGGCGAAAAATTTAACCGAAAATTTAGTGTTTACAGGTAGAAAATTACACTTCGGACGAAGTTTCTGCTAACTTCATGAACCGTAATCAATACTTCACAAGCTACTGGAGACCGAAAGTTTGGTGGTGTTTTGCAACTGCTTTACGGCAGCGTATTTCAAAGTAACGTAAACGTAAATAATGTCGCTTTAACGGCATTTTAAGCCTAGAAATTAGCTGCAATTTAATCTCTTCTGATTATATTTGCTTATGAAATGCTGATATTCCAGCTTTTCCGATTATAAAGCAGTTTTTTAGCTTTTTATAACTCTATGAAGACGAGAGAGAGTGCTGCGGTCAGCAGAATACCGACACCCCTGGTTTCAAAACCATGCAAAGCAAGAAAAAATATTCATAAGACTTGCTAAAGCAGAATTGGATGCACCACCACTATCAAAATTTCAGCAAGTAGCAATGGATTAAAATTTAGTGTAAAGAGCCATACTGTCACCATATTTTTAAACAAACATTGCGCAAGATAGTATGCGTATTGCGTACTGCAGAAGATGATACTACTGCACAATCCAGTTTAACATGGGCTTATGTAAATTGCCAATTAACATCATCGTCCATAATGAAAATGAAAAGCATTAATTAATTAATGCTTACATGAAAGGAGAAAAATTACCATCAGAGACAAACAAAACTAACAAATCCATAAACTTTGCTCTGCTAGCTTCAGTAATTCTCCAATTATGCGGGTCTACCACACGTTTCGCTCATACTGGAGCTGATCACGAAAACAATGAGCCAAATTAGCGAAAATACCACCTCATGAAATGACACCGTTAACGTAAACGGATTGCATTATCCTGATGAGATACAGCATGAACGAAACGCCTCGAAGGTTAACATAAATTTGAAAATTAATGACGCTAGCTGAGCACAGTTAGTCGATTTGCCAGTTTTGTTAGTCTGTAATGGTAATTTTTCTTTCTTATTATATGTCGTAGAATTTGCGCTTATGCTTTTTTTTGTTTAGATCAGGGGTGAGCAATACTGTATGCACGAAGGGCCGCATTTGAAAAAATTTTGAAGCCAAGGGCCGCACTGATTGAGAGAGCAAACAAAAAGGGCTACACGTCCGCAGATGTCCTATTTTCACCACTAAAAATCGGTGAAGAGCAAAAAAAAGGTCTACATGGCCGCACTTTTCCTTTTTATCACTGACATTCAGCGCGGAGCTAAAAACAAAAAGGTCTTCGGCTTCATTCACAATAGGAGTTTATGTTTCTGTAAGTGCCCGCGGGCCACATAAAATAATCTAGCGGGCCGCACTTTGCCCACCCCTGGTGTAGATCCTCTATGGAATTTAAAAGATAAATAATTTTCTTTTTTGAAAAATAAATGACGAAGAAATATTTAAAGACTGGATGAGCATAAATATCAAGAAATGCATCTAAGTAGACTGCGATAGAATTGGAATTCCAGTAACCTGGCATATCTTTCAACCCAGAGTAACTTCCTTTTAGCTGCAAGTCGAACTTTAACATTGTTCAAAACTGTTTTGCTCATCTTTTTTAAAAAAGTTGCATGCAATGAAATAATTTGTTAGCACTTCCTCGTCAAGGCACAAAATGAACTGGGGTGCCCCAAAGTTGATTAGTTATTTGAGATATAAGCGATGCAGGAGTTTTTTGTCTACCATCAAAACGCAGAATTTTTCGCAATAAGATGTTGTACCAGTTTTGATGAATTTGAAGAAGCAATTACCACGTCTCCACAAAAGGATTTTTTTTAGCTATTGTTGCATTGAACAAAAACAAAGCAAGAAACCTCTGAAGCGTTGACATCTGACGAGGCCTAAACCCATGCACACAGCACACACTAAATGCTCCAACCATTTTTTCAAGCATATATGTTATTACAGTAATATGGAATGTTGCGGTGTGCGTTGAAATGGAATTATCTAATCGATTTACGACTTCACATTTCTTCAGTGCTAACTATCTATCCTGATACTAACCCAACATCAGTCTTTACAATTCAAGCGACAAACACGCAGCAATGTCATTTCCACCTACGAATATATTCAATAACATCTACACTGGCAGTTTCCTCTACGTAACAACGTGCACAGCGTAGATCTCACTGAATCTAAGACGGGTGCTTGATAAAATCATAATAATACATTCACAACACATCGCAAGTATCTGTAAGTAGCATACTCAGCAATCATGAGAAAACGCGCAACCCCGCTACCTATCCCAAGTACACCACGACCTAGAGTGCACGATAAAGGGTAACCGCAAATTGATGCCCATGCTAAGCAATTGCATTTGTCGACTACCCAGCGCTTAACAGGAGAAATTTACATCGAACGTCTTAAAAAAGTTGATGCGTGCAAACATTTGGAAACAACAATTGCATTATTATGGTTACAAAGATGCTCAGTGTTTCCAGTTAATAACTATGAAACATATAATCATAATTGCGGTCACTACATCTTTAAGTGAGAACTTACAAAACTGAACAAAAATCAACAATAACGATGAATTTTTCTGAGAAACTTCAAAGAGAAATTTCGCTTATTTGATCTGACTAATGGTATCGAATTGTTTTGCTATTTTTCGGATTTGCCCAAAGCCATGCTACTTCTTCGTTACTTTTCTCTGTAGATGGAATCGCTTTTCTGGATGTTTTTGTCATGAGTGGCTAGCAAATTAAGGAAATTGCTGCAAGCATGACCACTAAACCATATGCGCAAACTGGTCAGCCAAATGTAACAGGTACTATTGAAAAGCAAGCAGATGTATTTAATAAGCAGCTCACCAAAAAACGTATTGCAACACACGCCGACTGACCATGTAGTGTAATAAACTGAACCAAACGTAAAACACCTTGGCAATCCAAGACGATTTGTTTAAATCAACTAGCTTCACGAGATAGTGTATTAGTAACAAGGTACAGATAACTGCACGCACCGCCAAGCCAAATCATCTCTTCATTTTATTATTCCACAAATGTTAGAATTATAGTATACACCCTCGGAATTCGAAAATATGGGAAAAAAAGAACTTAAGGAGGAAAAATAAAGTCACAGAAATCAATAACAAAAATTCACCTTGCTAACACTGCTGATGATTACAGCTGAACCTATGTTCGAAACGTCCAATTTTAACACTTACCGTGGCTTTTCTTTCCCTCCTTAAGCATACACCTTGTAAGACTGCACTAGTGCCAATAATCCCAAAAGTTAAAATATTTTCGTTGCATAAAAGCTCAGCAAAAAAAGCTTCTCATCGCTCTTCTCAACGATGGAACAACACGCGCAACCAATCTTCACTTCAGCATGGTACTAATCGTGTGAAAACGCTAAAAACTATTTTACTACACCAAGCCACGGCAAACTTCAATCGTGCTTATGCTCGGCGTATTTTAAACAGACCAAGCGCATTCTTTTGCTGTTTTCAGTTCGGATGAAAAGAACCCGTATTTGGTATTTTGAACAAGAACGCTCGCTTGATAGTGGGGAAACTTATGCTCTTATTCCCGGTCCAGTCACACCAAAGACTTAAAACAACCAGGCGCTCGGTGCAAGCGGGAAGTGCGAAGAGTTTCGTGTATGTGTTGCCTTGCACGTTCACTAACCGCGTTGGATCATTCATGATTGATACTTGCATTGGGCTGTCATTTGAAAACGGCGCACACAATGGATGCTTGAAAGCACTTGCAATGACGCGAATCAATTGCACAACATACACATATTCGGTGCAGCCTACCACAAGCCTTGATACAGTGAGTCATGATGGAATTCTCTACATTGAAGTTGATTCAACGTAACGCTACACTAGTGCGACAAGCGGAAACAGGACAGGCGATCATAACGCAGATAGCTGTAAGCAGAGTTTCGTGGGTCCAAAAACAATATTAAAAAAAAATATGGGGCAAAAAATTAGTCGCATGTGGCTTTAATCCTGTCAAGTACAAGTGCTTCGACACCGCTGCATTTCTTATTCTTTTCCCGCTGCAGAGAAATTATCACATAAGCTACGACTTACCGCAAACAGAAGCAACGGATCGTTTAGAGACTTTTAATCTTTTTTTTACTTCTTCCAATCCAAATCTTTCCACATCTCACTGATAAAAATACAAATTACCTAATCACAGTATTTATCTAGATAATTCTGTAAAAATATGTCGGTTATAGACGTTAAAGATGACAGGTAACTAAATACTGCAAGTGTATAAAACAAAGAGCTCAAGGTCTTGTGAAAGAGTGCTCCATGACAATTAGTATCTATCGACAAGAGCTTACTACCGCCACACAATAAAAGCACTTCGGTATGTTTCACCTGGTTCTTCGAATGCTTTATTCAATGCAAAAACTTAGGCGAGAACTGCTTTGCGACGCCGGTAACGAAAAAACCTTGCGCGATGCAAAAAACATGTGGTGTGTGGGACCTGCAAGCTTGAAGATAAATCTTTTTTTTTTCCTAAATTTCGAAGGATATCAATACTTAACAAAGTAAATCATGTGCACAATAATAAGTAATACATAAAAGCACCGATTAGAAAATAATTTAAACTTTTTTCTCAAGTAGTTCGATCATGCTCAATTACAAAACATAAAACGCAATCAAAATTTTACGAATCACCACCTATGACCTAATACCTTCAACTCCTAAAAACAGTCTCGCTTTACTATGACGAGGCGTCATAGGTCAAAACAGATACAATGTCTGCTTCCCCGTATTTACTGACAAAATTACTCGCGGAGGTTTGATGACGTAATGATATTCCAAGGTTGCAGGCATAAGATTTATTTGGCCCCAACTCAATTGCTTCCAAAATACCTCGAAAGCAGCTGGCAAGTCCGCCGTTTAAAACTTCCAATAAATACACACCCAATAATCATTCCAACAAAAATTTCAAAACGATACAATACGTTCAAGGCGGGGATACCGTCAACGCGTAACAAGTTATTTTCATACGTACTTGGTATAAAAAAGTAATAATACTAACAATAATTAGAAAACAACTTTCAGCGTTGTTGGCAAAAAACTTCAATGTGTTGTGCGTATTTACAATCCCGGACAATCTTAGTACAAAAACTCTCTTCCCAGTCACACACTAAACTTGTCAACACCAAGAAAATTTGGAGGACAACTTTGTCCAACAAAGTCAAATAAGATTACGTAAGACCCGGTTTTCGCGCAAAGATTTGAAAATCAAAAAGTGAGAAAAGTTATTTTTTTATCCCATGCACCGGAGTATGAGTCACGAGTGTTTGTTTATAACCATAAACTAAACTTGTTACATAAGGTGTTCGGCAGCTTGAAAAATAACGTAATTTTGATTTTGATTACAGGACTAGTGAGTAACCCGTATTTTTTTTTCATGTTTCCGTAATTGAAATAGATGCTTGTCTCTCATAAACTTCGCATAAAGATGTATACTAGATAAAAGTTTGAAAATGTTCAGCTTTTCGTCGGTTGGTCATTGTATATTTAGTCACATATTTATCTTCCTCTTGCGACAAAGCGATTTAACAGCGTGAAGCGTCTTTTTTAATAGCGCAATAAGCGAAATTGCCAGCGAAAAGCAAAAAAGCGGTGGTTAACAATTTTTAGATCCCCGGTTTGATCCGACTTGGAATTAAACCAGAATCTACAACTCCAGACGCAGACGCTCTATCCTATTGGCCATCTAAAATGTTTATTTCACAGTACTTATGTTGCGTTGGTGTTTATATAAAATCTTCGTTCATGATGCAGCGAAATAAGATAATGTTAAATCTAGCCACCAGTCAAAAAAAATAATAATAAAAGACAACAATTTAAACCAGAGAAAACTGAAGAAAGCAACACTGGGAAAGTCTAGACGCTATTTTTATTCAAGCCACATAATTAAAGTTGAGTTTTTTATAATAGTGAAGAGCATGATCTAAAATCTTCGAAAACGACACTTCGCCATCTAGCGAGAGCAAAAAATATTTCCAGAAGCCACAAAAAACTAGAACAGCTTGAAGAGAATGAGCACGACTCAAAGGTAGGCACACGGAGTTGGTAGAGAAGTACCTAGATGGGGCTCTGATGCTTGGGGGTTCGATGAACAACTGTAACTTCCAAGATGCATGCAATTCAGTAATATGTAAACCAAAACTGCAATTACCTAGCATAACAAAAGAAAGGCAAACCTAATCCACTGCCGACATGTAAGATCTGCTTTTGTAACAGGCCTGTATAGAATTGCTGCCCAAGGAAAATTTATCAAAAACAACATGCCTTCGTCAATATAAACCTTAAGTGACTAGAAGTAGTAACTTTTATACAAGCCGACAAAATTTTGCAAAGTGACTGAATCTTACATTGCGAATCGTCATACTGTAATAGTATTAAGTTAACAGAAAAGCGGCGCAACTATTGTGCTTTCATCTACCTGCCAAGTTTCGAATCAAGTTAGTTTTACAACAGTAACATTACCTTTAAAATCAAAATTGATGCGATTACAAAAAATGTAATGTTACTGCAGGCACTAATATCATTTCCCCACATCGCAACACAAAAAGACGAATGAACCCCCCCCCCCTCACACACGCACAACATACATGCCCCAGAGAACAAAGACCGTCAAAATTATCGCTGTACATTCCATTTTATTGGTTAAAATATTGCTTTTAATAAAATTAAACCTTTATTGTACTCGCGGTATTAGGCCAGCGTGTAGTGAGCAACGGAGCTTATCTCCGCGGCTTTGCGCCTGGGCAGCACAGCTCGTAAGAAACATCGCAGCTGTGGTGAGCCGTTGGCGATACTGTCTCTGATTTGACCGGCCCCATAAAGAACTACAGACCTTCGGCCGATAGGTTGGCTTCGACCACTACGCCAACCGGCCGGTTCTAACAAAACCAGCTTTAAAACGAGATGGAATATCAAAATTACCGGAACAGGTTAATTATCAGAAATGGAGGCACTAAAGCAGCTTGTAGCTACTGAAACAACACAATCAACAAATACTGCGTGCAATAATAAAATCATAGAAGACCACACTTTGCAAACTAATAGAAAGACTGTTCTATGTCGAGAGTATCTCCAACCAATAACTAAAAAAGTTTAACCACGATTAGTTTTATCAAAAATCCGATTAAAATCAAAATTCTCGTCAATATTTTGTAACAGCTCACCGAATGCGAGCCATAAAACAACATGCTAAGTGTTGAAGCGCGGGAGGAAAAATGAGAGGACTAAAAATAACGAAAAACGTTGGAAGAAACGAGGAACCAACAAAAATGTAATGGTTATTGCGACGAAGTATGGGCACATGACTGAGTTTTCATTCTTTGGTGTAATTCAAGCGCGGCAGCAAATACAAAAATGAAATATTAAGTGTCACATAAAAAAAAAAAAACGAAAACCAGTTAATTCTGGGATACTCTAGTATTTTTGATCGGTTTGGAATTTACTAAATTCGCTTCCTCTCTAATGTCACGAGGAGCACATGTGAATGCATCAGAGTGGTTCTTTAAGTAACGATTTTAAGGGCCGATTTGTGGATATTATTATCGACTTTTCATGTTACTGTAAACTCTCTTGAAAGCAATGTTTAGTTTCACCTACAATTGTTGATCATAATTGTTAAGGTCGAATTATAATCCAAATTGTGGCAGATGAGGTCTCACTTTTGATTAAAATAAAAAAACAATGTGAATCCATACCTAATCAATCAGCAGGCAACGATGGCAAAAAAATCGCAAACTTTCGGCAATGCGCCAACTATACGTTATCACAGAACATCAACAACTCATTCAAAACTGGCGGTAGAGGGAGGCCTAAAAGTACGTTTACATTTTTCACTTACACTAATGATTAATCTGAAAATTTTACACTAAAACATAAAAAGATTCATTATACAGTACATACCTGCTAGAGTGTCTTTAAGGTTTGGCTTTAGAAACCTGTGTTTTTGTTTTTTTTTTCCGACATTGTCCGAATTTTTTGCTTAATGTCCGAAATATTTGGAGTCATTTCGGACAAAGTGTCCGAAAAACTTTTGCTTACAGCACGACAATTGCACGGGCATGCAGCGGCTCCATGCTCATTAAATTTACTAAAATTTTGCGAGTTTCTTTTTGCGACTAAACCGTTGCCACTGCAACGTTCTAATCGAGTTGTTTGCAACATGCGTGCTTATTGCAACATTCTCACTTGTCAGCAAGAAACCGTTTTTGCGTTTTACCATATTTGGGAATTATGTCCAGACGTTTAGAACCCTTGTGGCTACTGCGATATCGCGCATGGGCTTCGTGATTTGGACTCCCTCGAGACTTTAATGACAACTTCAAACAATTTGTTGCTTTTGATATTTTGAGTGAAGTTGTGAAATATTGAGCTAAAATAGATTTTTGGAAAATGAGGTAATCATTGCGTCTTCGGAAGAAAATAATATAAAAAAGATCATTTTCGTATAAAATCGGTTTCTTCAATCAAGGTCATCGAATTTTAACAGCTCAGATGGCCAAGTGGTAAGAGCGTCCACCTCGGGAGCTGTAGATTTGGGTTTGATTCCGAGTCGGGTCAAACCAATGACTTTAACATTGGTATTCACCAGCTTCCCTGCTCGACGCTCAGCATTAAAGGGACAGTGTGAAGAACAAGCGGGCAAGTTTACTTGTTATGCCGTTAGGAAAGGCACTTAGCGGGATTCCCCCATCTTGGTGAGGTACACAGTCAAGGAAAAAAACCAAACTTGGTTAAAGTTTCGTTTTCAAAACTAGTCTTCTCGTGTTTTTGTGAAATGCAGTAGCTTAATTATTAACATTTGATTTAGTAAACTTGTAAAATCATTCGTTCATAAATCTTGCCGAAAAAATTTTTAAATGTCCGAAATTTTTTGAGCAATTTCGGACATTTGTCCGAATTTTTACAGCAAAAAAATAAACCCAGTTAGAAACCACCAAGCAATGTTGTAAGACCGCCGATTTTTAAATTCGTAAATGAAACTACAATTAACAACTGTTTTCACAAAAATTTGGAGATTTTGAGAGACCGCTGGACAATTTTGAGTAACCGTATCGGTTCCTCCACACGCTTAAAAAAAACACTGCCTGCTAGTATTTTTAAGTCATTAGCATGTCAAGTAAAAACATCCTATTCAAAAATTCGACAACTGTAAACTTATTTGTGGGGGTCATCTTGTACCTCAATGCGGTCAACGAAAGCAACATCAAACATAGTTTAGGTTAAACAAAACTTGAAATTGGTAAAAGTTGGGATAAGCCTAACGGGCTAAGGAGTTGGACGTTTACTGAGCATTTGTAACTTACTTAAGTTTTTCGTTCTTCCGGTAAGGTCAGAAGTACACTTCAACTAGTTTTTAACTGCATAATCTACGTTTATTTTTGATGTTTCGTTGGTCCTGACAACCAACGTCATCAGAAATGATGAAGTGCTAGCACGAGTATGACACTACACAGCATTTATGATCAATAAAAAAATTTTGAAACTTAAGCAAAAAATTCAACTATTACGTCGCATCCAGGAAAAACCAAACGATGTTGACAAAATAAGAATAATTATAATACGCATGGGTCATTTCATTATATATATGTGAATTTTTTTTCGAAATCTGTAGACATAGTCTTGCAAATTCCCCAAAATTTCACTGATTCAAGACTGAATGCTGCATTGGCATTAAAAGAAAACCTGATCTTAAAATTCCCTGTACTACATGAGTTATGGACATTTAAAATATCAACACATTTTCCACCAGGTGGCGCAATTTTTTTACATTATGCTCACTAACTTTTTTGTTTCTCAAGGTTGTGAGCCCATGCCTGGTTTTTCTGAATCAGCTCAACAAGCCTTACCCATTAATACTAAAAAGTTTATATAGCACAAAAAATAATATTTTCAGGCAAATGATATGTTAGCGACAATCGACGAGCCGTAACTTAAAAACATGATTTTTGTTTTGGTTAAAATTAAGATATGAGCATATTTAGTATATCAATAGAGAGCAAAAAAAATTTGGAGCTGGATATTGGAGTACAATACAGTTTAACTTGGCTTAATATATAAGTGTGGAAAATTTTGGATGTTCCGTGAAGAAAAATGTGCGGTCATTTGGCAAAACCCATTAACTCCAAAATTTTGATTTTTGGTATTTTTTTAATCGTTACACCAATTTCCTTCTTGTGTGCAAATAGCCAAGTATTGAGTTTGTATTCCAAACCGATTTCAAGTTATCTATGGAGACAAAACCTATAAACTCCACTTCCGTACAAAAAGTGGTCAAAATTTTTAAAAGTAGATGGCAAAACCAATTAAGTCCACTCGTAATTGTTCATTTTTTATCGCGACATCAACAAAGTTCTATGCATTTCTCAAAAATTTTGATCTCACTAGTGAGAAAATTGTGCGCTACAATGTGAAACAATGATAATAATGATGTAATAGTTAATTGAGTTTAACGCAAACTTGGATAAAAGTCAAACGCAATACTCATACGCTGTTTATACATTTATTGATTAAAATTATTGACATTAAACTTTATTATTAAACTTTTTGATGAAGCACTTTTATCAACTATGGCTTGGCATACAGCTAGAATAAATTCACAAATGCTGTTGTGAGCTACTCGAAATCCACATTGAAGCGACTTATAGCTGTTGCCTGTAGCAAGAAATCTCAAGGTAATTGCAAGCTTCAAACCAGATGTCAGGGCTTTTCGATAATTGGTATCTCGTTTGCTAATGCGCGGTGCAATGCGCGTCAGAATTTTATGAAAAGCCTGCGGTTCCATTTTCATAAAATTCGTAAGTGATGTTACATCTTCTGCATGAAATTCTCTCATTAAATGTTCACGAAGATGCATGCGCTGGAGCCAGGGTTTCACCCATATACTTTTTCTCCTCTTCCTAATATTTAAAAGTGCTCTTTTTCTTTTTTTCTTTTCCAAACGCAACTGTTCTGCTACAACAGGGGTGGGGAACCAGCGATGCACAGCGGGCCACATTGATCGAATGATATTTTCAGCGGTCCACATTTACTTTCATTTTGAAGATTTTGTCTTAAAAATGCACAACAATACGTCGCAAATTTATTAAATATTTATGCTGACTTGTTTTTTCCCGAAAAATCAGAGACTTTTGCGCGGTTTTCAGCCACAAATGTAGCATGCAGTTGAATGTGAAACAGTTTTTAAGAAATCTTAATGTTTTCTATTCTACCAGTTTGTCGTACACTTAGCAAAGTTCTGATGCGGGCCACATTCAAAACTTAAGCGGGCCGCATGTGGCCCGCGGGCCGCAGGTTCCCCACTCCTGTGCTACATAATCAATAAGAGTCTCCAGATGCAATAACAGCTGAAGCTTTTGGCGAGAATTCAGCCACCTCATGACCTGATTTTTCACAACAAAATGATAGAAAGGACTAGCAATTTACGTTTGTTGTAATGTTTTTCAACTCCTTTCCTATACGAAACAATATGCGGGTAAATACGCAACTGTAAGCAGGCAAGTACGCAACCATACGCAACAATATGCCAAAACATTTGCGTACTGAGTGAGCAACTTTACACAACTGTGCGCGGTTTTGGTGTGAAAGCCCCTTACGCGGTCATGAGTTTCGTTTCTCCAAACGTTTTCGTATTATTTTAAAAACTCTCGAGTTTTGCTCACAAATTCCTACACATTTCACGTCGTCTCAACTGCGTAACTTTTCCAGCTTCCTTCAAGTGAATCGCTTTGCCATGCGAAACAAAAACAGTAAAGTCAAATTATTTCGTTTGTGAAATTTTATAAACAAATCACGAAAAAAATAATGACTAAATTGTTCACCAAGATGGAGAAAAATTGCCACAAACAAAAACGCATTCAGAAAGTCTACTTTGATTTAAATTGGTCAAGCTAAAATAAGACGAAACTTGCTGTAAACGATGGAGAAATAAAGTCAAGGTGCGGACAATCAACATGGTTAAGTTTTCTGTCTTGTTTTTACCACCCAAGAAAAATTCGATTTTGTAATTTGCCAACAGCTAGGGTTAGAATAAATTTTGAATTTGAATTCGCTCACACGTTATCGATGAAGTTGAGTGCGACTTCTCATAATCCGATGAATTTGAATGCCTTTTTTAGTCATTGAATTTGAGTTTAAATGTCTTAAATAAACATTGGATGAATTTGGATTTTTTTGAATAAAACTTACCAAGCAAAAGCAGCGATTTGCAACCGGTTTATGTCAGTATGTGGCAGCGATCCATAAAATTTATCCGCTAACAGAAAGTTGCGACGGCAAATGTGACGCTTCCATGTGCTTTGAAGTTGATTTTGCAGAAGTTAACTTTCCACTCCTTTCACGTCTTTATAATTTTTTTGATGAAAATTATGATCATTTGCATCTGGTGCTGACTTTTTTGTTGTTACTTAGACCTACCTAAATCTAAGGATTCTCAGAGTAAAAATATTCTCAGCAACTCGGCATAACTACTCCAAAATATGTATCTGTTTTTTTTTTTCGAGGTGTATTAAATTGTCAGGTTCGTCACAAGCAGAAAAGTTTGAGAGAGGTGAAAATTGTGACTGTGCATTTGAACTTAAATTTTACATTAGGCTAACTCTTTTTAAAATAAATAAAAAAATCTTTTGCGAAATCAATGAACTAGAATTTGAACTCAAAAACTACAAAAAAGAGGATAAAAGTAATCGACTACCACATGTATGGTCCATTTGGCAAAATCAACGGTTGTATATAAATTGTAGATTTCTGGCAAGATTTTTTTGGTTCAAATCTCAAAAAAGGCTTAAAATAATTTCGCCTTTTTCTCAAAATCGATTTTTAAAGGAGCCGTTTCGCGATGCTGGCTGGCCAAACTCAAAACTTTGTGATTGTGCTTATTTGCTTAAATTAACTATTTGATCACTCGGAAATAATAGCAAAATTAACACTGCATTTAAATCTTGATCAAATCTTATCTGATTTCAAGCAAGGAGGTTTGAAACAAATAATTAATCAGGTTGCTATATTAGTTATGTTTGTAACTTCTCACTACTTCATCCAGGGCAACATTAACTGTTCTAAAACCTCCAGACAGAACAAATACAAGTCACCTGAACACAAAATTGTAACTTTGAAAACAAAAAATATCAACTACGAGAAATGGTAGAAATACCTATGCATTCGAACCGAGATTTCCGTGAGTGTCCTTTCACTGAACAGTGAATCATCATCATCGTCCAGTTTTAATCCGGTTTTTCCTCGTGTCCGAAGGTGGCCGGATGCATCTCATTCCTTCAGCAATCGCTCCCACTCCCTCTCTCCATCTCGCGCGATCTGTAGCTTCCTCCACCCTCAACCCAATCTTCTTTATATTCTCCTCGACTTGTTTCTTCCATGTTTGCTTCGGCCGTCCTCGCTTTCGTGGTCCATTCACTTCAAACATCATTGCCTTCTTCAAAATGCTCTCATCATCCCTCCTAACCACATGTCCATACCATCTTACTCCATTCGCTTTAGCCATTTCATCTAAAGTTTCCTTCACACCCAGCATTTTCATCAGCTCCTCAGTATTCTTTCTATCCACTAGTTTTACTCCACACATTGATCTCACCATAGCTCTTTCAGTTCTTCTCAAAATTACCATCTCATTTTCCCTCAAACACCATATCTCACTTCCATGTAACATTGCTGATCTTACGCAACTACGATACACCATCCCTTTCATTTTCAAAGAAAACCTTCTCCCAAGTAACAACTCTCCACATTCTCTAAATTTCATCCATCCGATCCTTACTCTTGCAGTCACTGCAGTTTCACTTCACACCCACCACTAGCATTCAGCCTATCTCCAAGATAACAAAAACCCTTCACAGTCTCCACTTCATCACACAACACCTCCACTGGTTCTTCCTTTCCGTCTCCAATATCTTCACATCTTTTACATACAAACTGTTGTGTAAAACTGCAAGATACTTTTTTCATTTTAGTGCATCTCGCATGAATCCACTTCTTACAGAGCGTGCACCACACCGCGTTAGACATAACTCTTTTTCCACATATTTCACACGGATCCACCCTGCTACGCACAACCTCCCCTTCTGCACCACTCACCATTATCTTAGTCTTTCTAATATTTATTCTCAATCCCTTGCTTTCCAATGCATCTCTCCACCTTTGGAACCTCTCCCTTAGATCCTCCAAATTTTCGTTCATCAGCACAAGATCATCCGCGTACAAAATTTCATTCAATAGTCCCTCTCTTGCATGTTCTGACACTGCATCAACCACAATAGCAAATATCAATGACGATAGCACAGACCTTTGATGCACACCAAGTCACCAACCCTTACCCCAAATTCCTCCAAAAAACCCGATCCAACTCTGACTTTCCTCCTTGAGCCCTCATACAAGCTCATTACTGCTTTCACCAACACTTCTGGCAAGCTTTTCTTTCTTAATGCCCATTTCATCACTTTTCTGGGAACCCTATCAAACGCTTTTTCCAAGTCCACAAAACATATGTACAGCTTTTTCTCTTTTCCACGAAACTCCTCTTGCATCCTTCTCAAAATAAACAAAACATCAGTCGTGCTCTTCCCAGGCATAAAGCCAAATTGCATGACATCAACCTTCACTAATTCTCTTCTCTGACACTCTCTCGACTATCTTCATTGCATGCTCCAGCAGCTTTACTCCTCTATATGCTCCACAATCCATCACATCTCCCTTTCCTTTAAAGATTGGAACAACAACACTTGTTTTCCATTCCTCTGGCATACCTTTTCCATCCAGAACTCTCTGACACAGCTTCTTTAGTACTCCCACACCAAACTTTCCGTTCGCCATTATCATATCCGTATGAACGCCATTATCATATCCAGTGAATACCATATAAATTTACAGATCAAAAGCAACGATTGAAATCACTGCCGCGTTGATAACTCAATTAAGGCATGGTTTGAGATAAATTTAACACCAATAAAATTTGGCTTAAACGAAAAAAAGACATACCGGTATCTCTGAAGCAGGAAACTTAGAAGTATCTACATTCAGCAGAGTGACTTCACGTCAAAAACGCACAGCTGCTATTACTGGTGCTACTATAAGCAAAACACTACTCAATTTTTCTCATTTCGCTCAGACAATTTGAAGAAAGGGAAGAATTTCTTGACATATCGCACCTGACTATGACAACCCTCATCTGTTATTATGCACCCGAAAAACAGATCGGCAATTCTGAAAGCAGTTCTTCTATTAGAGGACATACTTTATCACCTTGCACTCAACAAAACAAAAAGAATTACGCGCAATTGACACACAAATGAACAATGTTAAGTTAATATGTGACTGAACAAGAAAAAGAAGTCTGTAAACGATGAATCTGTTTACACAATGACATAATGGCCGAATCAACTCAATTAAGTAGATGTGAACCCAAATATTATGACTTTGATATTAGCGTTCGTTATACAAAGCCAGCGAAATCCACAAAAACAGAATTTCTATTGAATCTCCTCAATACTGTTTTTTCCTTCGTTTGAAGAAACTGAATATAGTTATGTTTACTTTCACAATTTCCAAAAAACAACCTATGAAACACAATCACTGTTGATTAACGAGATGTTCAACTGGCACCAACGCAAATGCATTTATCTGCATAAACTAATGATTTATTGTAGTACATTATAGTAGATACCAGTATATACCGGTAACACTATTAGTCACTGAAAATGTTTTTAGGAAAGCAATAAACTCTTTTACCATGCTTACGAGGTTATAAAAGGACAATAGTATCAAAAGCTTGATTATTACAGCCAGCATTGTCATACTGATTAGACGTTATAACAAACAACTTTACGCACACATCATTTTGCTCATTTCCACTCTATTTATAGGCTACATTACGACGAATAATATGACGTAACTACCTATACTAAAATAGGCGATTTTTAAAACAAAATTTGATAGTGGCAAGGCATAAGAGTTTCATGAAAAAGCATAGAATTATTACACTTCTTTACCTCACCCACTAAAGCTATTAACCTCTAGCAAACAATAAAACAGCAATTAATGCTTTTTCTCTATCATACTTCATGTTCACTATACTGTAGAAAATAACAAGCACTGGTATGAAATAATATATATTACAGACACCTACTTCCTTTTCCAGCTTCTCATCACAATTGCGCACTGCTCATAGTGTACCGGTAGTTTGTTTCACACACAATATTGCAATTGCAAAAACAATATCAACCGAAAAAAATTCTACTTGAATAAGACTGACAATGGTTTAAGTACAAATCAAAATGTCGCAAAAATATTCATATGTTTCAAACATACTGTAATTATTGGCTCTTCTTTTTGTAATTAAGCATCGTAAAAACGTTTTTGAATTTGCAACAATGTTTAAACATACATACACTTTTGATGATGCTGTTCTTAACATCCTGTCACATCTTCACTCGATATCACTGCTAGCCTATACAAACCGTGGACTTTACCAAATTAATATTCTGGCAAGTTCTAAGTGACAATTTCAATGACCATTTGAATGGTATTCTAGAAATCAAGACTTTTCCCAATTTTTTGTATGCTGTATGAACATGCTTCATCACTTACTACTAGGACTTGCCAAGTAATGAGTATTGACAACACTAATTGGGAAGTTCAAATCTGTGCAGGTTATTTAATATTTATGACGTCTAATACCATAGGAAGTAAACTATGCTTTTTGATTTTCAGACATTTAACTGGCCCAGGACTCAAAACTATTGGGTTGACGAATAACGAAGGTATTTGGCAAAGTTGCCAGCAAATAACCGCACCTCAACCATATAATATAAACAATGTAGTACCGTACATACTTTATCAGGCAAAAGAACAGTCACGTTCATAGATTCACTTGCGTTTTGTGCCGCAATATAAAATTGAAACTACGTTTTGTACAATAGTTGACCAGCCAATTGGCATCTAGTGGTTAAAAGCATAGCTATCGGCGTAGGAGGTCATAATGTATTCAAATTCTGGCCTGGTCACATCAAGCACAGTGTTACCAACAGTTCGCCACTACTGTGATGCTTTGTTGGAGACGTGTTACCCAGGTGCCAAGCTGTAGAGATGGATCCTGCCACTCACTACATGTTTTAGTAGAACACAGAGAGCACAACAACGATTTGAATTTTTTTGCACAGTTTGAAACTACATGTAAAATGAGGAATAATAGCAAGTACTGGTAAGTCTATCACATTCACACAGCTCAACCATAACTGCATGAAACTTCTCCAAGAGGGAGACAAAACTTTTACATCAACAGCAATTGCATGCCATATTCCGTAACTATGACCATTACTAGTGTTTAGTCAAAATCCAGAGGGAAAATGCCTCTTTGTTCCCTCAACGGACGTTTGTGGTTTGCACTCAGCACAAATCCTCAGACAGCAAACATGTGTGATATGAAAGTAGTATTAGAAAACGTTGCATTACTTCTTAATATTGTGTTGAGTGCTCGAAACAGGTAATGAAGCGCTTAAAAACTCATAATATTGATAAATGCATTTTTGAACAAATGTACACTTATTTTGAAAAATTTAACTACTCACTCTTAAGCAATACGGATTTAGACAAAACTGCTCCACTTCGCAAGCAGTGCGACAACTTTACAATGATTTTTTGGAAAGTTTAGATAAAAAAAAATATTACTTGCTCAGTGTTTATAGACTTTGATAAGACAACCAATACTGCTGAGTCTGAAATCTTATTAAAGAAACCACAAGTGTATGGCTTTTGAGTAGGGAACGACCGGGGCAACAATTTTGGGTGGGGCCGGAGCTACGGCTGGGGAATTGCATCTGCCCTGGCCGGGGTTTATACATGCTTTATATTGTGCCTAGAATACGCAGCTGAGTAGGCTACTTGCATCCTCACTTTTCATGTAAATGCCGTCAATGGTGTTACGTAATGCTTTCATTCACGTAATGCTTACGTAATTGTTTTCGTTATGCTTTCATAATTATATACGCTTTTCATCAAGCTTTTTATCAGTGCATGACGAACCTCAAAAACGCTTTAAGCATGCACGTTCTTTATTTTTATACACCAACGCATTTTCATATAAAAAATAAAAAAAATCTTGATGTAAAAATTAAGATATGACTTTCACGTTCGTTGTATGAGACCCCCCCAATTTTTAAGGGTGGGGTTTTGCACTTAAAAGGTCGTCTTATATGCCGGAATATACGATAAATAAATTTGAAATTCAATCCTGGCCAATTATTATGGCCTCCCAGCCAGGGCAGGAACTGGGCAAAAAAGTCAGAGCTGGGGCCTCGGTTGATTCCTACTTTCAAGGACTTCTGTTACAGCTTATCCGAAGTTATCTCACCAATAGACTTCAATACACTTTCGTAAATGGTACCAAGTCCAATTTAAGTAAAGTTAAATGTGGAGTTCCACAAGGCTCTACTTTAGGCCCTTCGCTGTTTCTAATCTATGTGAATGATTTGCCAAACATATCTAATCTGATTACTACACTATTTGCTAGCGATACGGTATTGACAATGACTAACTCCTCCATAATGACCTTGCAACATAGGGCGAATAAGGAACTAATGAAGATTGATGAATGGTTGAGATTAAACAAACTGTCACTAAATTATAGCAAAACCTAATACCGGTATATGTTGATAACTCATAAAACAATTTCAGATAAAACATTTGTAAAATCACTGTAGGTAAACATAAAATTGAGCAAGCGATACAAATCAAGTATTTAGGAACAACTTCCGATGACAAACTTACAGGAAATCTCATATTAACAATGTTTGTTCTAAAATTTTCTCTGGGTCATGGGCAATACTGAAATTACGGCCATATGTTAAGTTACAGAAACTCAAATCTATTTATTTTTCCTTGATATATTCACACTTGCAATACTGCATTTCCTCATATTGACTAGCACATGCAAATGCACTTAATCTTCTCAAAAAATGCACAAACGCATCCTCAGAAATATGATTTACAGCCCTTATCTTGAACGTACTACTCCACTCTTTTTCAAACTAAATTTATCAAAAATAAATGACATTTGCAATTAGGAAATTGCAAAATACACCTTCCAAATACATCACACTATGACTTTATAAGATCATTAAACCTTCCGTCTTGCATCCCACATACACAAACATCACACAAGACTTTCGTCTAAAGGTCACTACACTACTTCATTCCTTAAAAATGAACTGAGTTAGGCAAAAATCTTTTTCTTTTGTGGGTTCAAAGATGTGGCAAATTGAACGCGATGATTTCAAATTATTAACTTTCAATCAATTGAAAAAGAAACTGAAATTCCATTTTATCAGCAAATACTCTTGATTAGGCCGCAATGAAACCTAACACTATCGTATCTATACTTCACAAGTAGCATGTTGAATCGTTGATTTGTTGTTATCTTATCTTACAAAGTCATCCACTGTAACTGTTTCCTTTTGTCTATTTGTGTTAAGACATCTTTTAGAAGGTTATGACAATGCTACCACATTATGTAACACAGTAACAAGTGGTGGTAGACGTTGAAAACTGGATGGTCATTCTCACCATCTCCTGATGCTGCACTTTTGGTGTCATTTTAATATAATGAGATTGCTTCATTTCAGCACGAATAAACGTATTGATTGATTGACCAAAAAATATTTTGTCATGCTTGCATAAACACTACAGAATAGTATGGCATAGTATGGAATAGCATGGCCCAGTATGGAACAGTTATGGCATAGTATTAGGCTATATGGCATAGTATGGAACAGAATGGCATAGTATCTGGAATAGCATTTTGTCCCAACCGTCCTAAGACCTGTTTGTCCCAGGGACCAAAACATGCTGAGACCCATATCCCTACTACCTGAGGCCCATCGATCCTGGAGCCCCATTTATGCATAGGGTATGCCCCAGTGCCCTAAATTAACATCTTATTCCTAGGACCCATTTATATTGCTTCAACCGTCCTGAGGTCCTTTTGCCCTAAATTGGGCCTGAGGCACATTTACCCTGAGGGCCATTCATCCCAAATTTAACTCTTTATATGAGCCCCTTTACTCTGGTGCCCCAATCCTCCTATTGCCCAGTTCTGCCATACTATGCCACAGTGCTTTACTTATTATTCCATACCATGCCATACTCTTGATACTATTACATGCTATTCCATACTATGCCATGCTATTCCATACTACGAAACCCAACATTTGGGCGTGAGACATCTGGGCACGAGGACATTTGGGCGCGGTGCCATATGGGTGTGAGAACATTTGGCGCAAGGACATTTGGGCGGGAAATACGTTCAAACACATTTTTAATCAACTTTTGCTTAGTTTTTCTTAAATATATAAATAAAAAATTTTCTGTCAGCAACAATCTTATCCACTATTATAATTAATTTTCTGTTTGCAAGGATCTCAACTAAAAGTCAGAGTACTATTCCATAAAATGAAAACATTCTAATTATGGAATGGTATGGCATAGTATAGAATAGTATGGCACAGTATCGAATAGTAAGTAAGGCACTGCGGTATAGTATAGCAGAACTGGGCGATAGAATGTTTGGGACACTAGAGTAAAGGGGCCCATATAAAAAGTCAAATTTTGGGTGAATGGCCCTCAGGGTAAATGTGCCTCAGGCCTAATTTAGGGCAAAAGGACCTAAGGACAGGATGATTAAAGCAATAAATGAGCCCTAGGAATAGGATGCTAACTTATGGCACTGGGGCATACCGGTATGCTATGCATAAATGGAGCTCTAGGACCAATGAGCCTCAGGGCATTTGGGGCAATAGGGGATATGGGTGTCAGCATGTTTTGGTCCCTGGGACAAACGAGCCTTAGGATGGTTGGGACAAAATACTATTCCATACTATGCCATTCTATTCCATACTATGCCATACTATTCTATACTATTCCATACTATGCCATACTATTCCATACTATGCCATAACTATTTCATAGTATGCCATACTACTCCATACTATGCCATGCTGTTTCATACTATGCCATACTTTTCCATAAATAGAGACACCCACGTTCTCGAACGACGGAAACGCGTGAGAATAAGACAATTGCAATGATACGATAATGTGTGATTAATACGTAGCAAATTTTTAATAAAACGAAATAAAAGTAAGTTTTCGTTTAAAAAAATAACATGATTTTGAATAGGTACTTGATCAATTTAATGTATACAAATGAAATAGACCATAATTTTGTTTAAACAACAGCTGACTCATAATTTATTTTATTAAACATGATTCCATTTTAAAGTATTTACAAATCACAACTGCGTTGAGCATTTTCTTAGTTTTTTTATTGGCAGTGTCTATTTTGCCATTAACGGCAAAATAGCTTTTAGGTCTATTTTGCCGTAAATGACGTTGTGGGTTTTTAAGCGCCATTTTGTGCTAGATTGCCACAACTTTTCGATAGCTCAGTGGATAGAGCGCAGCATATTATGGGAAGCACTGCATTAGTTTTGGGTTCAATTCTCAATGCGGCTTCGATTCGTTTTGCTTTGGTGGCTTTGGTTTGATTTGGATTCGTGTGACCTGGGGTTAACAATCGAGTTTGTGAAGACAGTAGAGTAGAATAAGATGTAATATTCGTGTGACATGGGGTTATGTAGCTGCGGCAAAATAGACCTAAAAGCTATTATACTGTTAGCGGCAAAATAGACACTGCCTCTTATATTTTGCTGTCCTATATTGCGTGGACATTTTCCTTGATCTAAAACTTTCAATCACTATCTTAGGTTGCTAGACGATTGATCGTAAAAATGAGTCTTTATCTATCCCTAACTTGACCTTTACTTTGCTCCATCTTTTTTGATATACGTTATCGTTAATTAACACATCCTAATTTCTTCTATGAGATCATAGCAAACAGAAAATTAAGTAATATATAAAAGATGAATGTTTTTCTATTCATTTTTCTCTGGATAGCACTCAGCTAGAAAGGAGTGAACGGCGTAATTTGCTATCCGAATTGCGAGATAGAACCAATAAAGGTGAAAAAAACTTGGTAATCAAAAGAAACAAAACAATTAGCAGAGATCAACCCTTTTAATTTTCCGCCCAGGCAATCTGGGCAAAGTTGTTTAATGAAGAACAGCCTGAAAGTTTGGTATCCTACTGTAACTCATCAAATGTCTTACAAGCATCATCTGCTTCAAATTAAAAATTTGCTTCGACAATCTGATACATTCAAAGAACTCAAAGTTGTTTGCTTCAATTAGTTAACAAATTAGACAAACTTGATTATTATCTCCATTACGCTTCAAATGATTTTGATATGATTTTCATCACTGAATCCTGGCTACATTCTGGAATTCTTGACACCATGATATGTAACCATGGCTTTATTGTAATGCATGAAGACAGATGCTATGGCAAAGGTCCTGGTGGAGGTGTGTTACTTTAGTACAACAATACTCTCAAAATTACGAGACTTCAACCTCTAATTGTAGATGAGAATAAACATTTCGAGTTTTTGTCTGTTGATGTTCATAGTAATGCACATAATACTTTAAGATTGTCTTGCTTTTATATTACTCCTAAGTCTGTAGCCAATTTTTCTGACTTTGATGTTGCATGTCAAACTCTTGAACGATGTAAGTATCGTCATTGCATTTGTGGCAACTTCAATCTGCCCAACATAGATTGGTCTGCTCCCATCTAAGGGTAGGCTGTCCTACGACTACGGTACTTCATGGAATTCTGCATCAGCCTTTCAATTTGTCAACATATAGGCCTAATGGTACCCACGCATGTTGATGGCAACACTTTAAATCTCTTGTTATGTGATGACTTTAGCGATAATAGTCTTGTTTCATTTGATGTTTTACCTCCTTTTTCTCACACCTGCGATCATGACTGTATTAGGCTCCCTTCTCACTTCTCATTCCTATTTGTCCTTCTCTTTTCAGCAATAGACGCTTTGCACACTAATGCTCAATCAAGCGGAACAAAGTATTTTTTTGCAAAAAGATGCCACCAACTCTGGTTCGTATATATTAAACAGTAGTAAAACCGCTGTTTTGGGTTGTCTTTTTTGTTGAAATATAAGCTATGCTGTTCTGTAAAACAAAAAATGTTCATTCATTAATCTTTTATGAAACAGTTAAAATCAGAAATATTTTTTGAAATTGCTTTTGACGCCGGTGGTTCTGGTATTTGTAATCTGGAGTTACGTTAGGTTATCTTAACCATAAGCAGTGCGTTGCTTGGCTCTGTCAGGTTCAGACTTAAAATTTTTTTAATTGTGCAATCAAGATTGCTTTGCTGAGGAACACTAAACCTTACTGTAGCCGGCGTTATTTACAGGTCGCTTTCATGTTTTGCACCGTAAAATTGTTTACAATTACATTACTGACAATGCAAAAGTGCTAATTATTAAGTTCGTGCTTTGTACCGAACCTAAACGAAACATAAGCTTAAATAGTGTGCTCTGCAAGTAAGTTGAAACCCATTTATCAAAATTATATGAATGATATCGCAGTTATGAGTTGCAAAATGCATACATAGCCGTTATGGTAGCATTAAACTCTGCAAAAATATAACTTACGCAGCTAATACGTTTGGATAAGATAGTTTTATGTTCTATCACACATTTACTAAGCCGTATACTCACTCAGGTAAAATTTTTGCCACTGTTATACGAAAAAGCGAAGCTTTTCTTGTTATTTGCCATTCATTTCTATAGTAACTTGATCGCTTTATGGCAACTCTCGCAAACAACGCTTTGACGCGCATGCGCACTAAGCTACTGTGCAAAGGATCTATTGGTACATGCCAAATTTTCGTAAAAAAAGCCTTTATTTTAGTAGTAGTAGTAGAATTTTTTATTTTTAACCATAAACAACGCCATCATCAACACAAAAAACAGCTTGGTTAAAAATAAGGAAACAGCGACAAAACGTTATACATTGAACATGCTCAAGATAAAAATATAGAACTAAAGCGTTTAAAAAAAAATTAGCACGGTCGCTGCACCTAAAAAAACAACACGAAAACAGAAAATAAAAAACAAAACACCCACATTACACAAGCAGTGCAACCTATAGATTTTCATGCCATTAAACCCAGAACCTTCTGTATTAATAATACTAGGCTACTAGTATGCAAATTCTTATTAAAAATAAATCATCCTTAATTGTCCCTTCCGTTCGGTAGTCTACAGAGTTCTCTTTTAGCAATACAAAATTTACTTTCTGTCCATACAATGTCCAATTCGTAGTATGCTATTCCGGAATATAATGCTGCTTCGTCTTGTGATTCTCTACAGTTTTCTTCTAATGATTTGTCAATTGTTACTACATTAATTCCACCGAATTCAGGTTCTGAAAAAGAAAAAAAGACGGAGCAGTATGCATTCTCGATAAAAAAGGAAAAAAGTCTTAGCGAGTGGAGTGGGGGTTATTTTTGGTTGAGGGAGATAATATGCGAACGAATATGCTTGCGGAAGTTTCGATACGATTTTAGCCGCTTTATATCAAGGGGGATTTTGTTCCAGATTAACGGTCCCTTATATTTCATTGATTGTTTCGTAACATTTATTCTACAAAATTTAGGGTAGAGATTAGAGCTGCTTCTGGTACTTCTAGTGATATTTTCTGCTGAACTATTTATGCTGTTGGTTTGAAAAAAATCATCGAAACAAGGTGGCAAAAGGCTTTTATTGTATCTCTTCATAAAGCAAGCTATCTCAAATTCCAACGTTTGCTCAACAGACAATAAGTGACTTTGCACCATTACTTGTTTGACTGAATCTCTAAAATTCAATCCATTAATTAGCCTTATAAATTTATTTGTTACTTATATTGTTTTATTTTGCCGGAAATTGCGGTTACCGAAGTTCGAAAATCGTGGTTGCGTAACCGGAAACATCCCCTAACGGTTCCCCTACTGTGAGAGTCGCACTACAGGCAGAGATGGGCAGTATCGAGATACTTGTATCGGCGAAACGTATCGGGCGATACTTTTGTATCGACATCGATTAAGTGTTTCACTACAGTATCGCGTATCGGTATCGATTAAGCATGTTTTAGTGCATCGCCGATGCAAGTATCTCGATACTGTTTTTGAGCAAGATCAATCTTACCAGGAGTTGACTGCGCGTTCAATTACGGTTTCTGAAGAATGTGAAATGAAGCTTAATTCCCGCATTGATTCAAAGCGACGTACTGTCCGCAAATTTCTCTTATTGCTAGCCTATTTGCAATTGTTTCGTAACGCCATTGAACAACGTTAATTGTGAAATTTTAACATGTCCCAATTAACAGCTCAGATGGCCGAGTGATAAGAGCGTCCGCCCTGAGAGCTATAGATTGGGTTTTGATTCCGAGTCGGGTCAAACCAATGACTTTAAAATTGCTATTCACAGCTTCTCCTGCTTGACGCTCAGCATTAAAGGGACAGTGTGGAGAACAAGCCGGCAAGTTCACTTGTTGCGCCATAGGGAAAGGCACTTAGCGGGATTCCCCATCTTGGTGTGGTAGACATATGGCTGTCAGCTCCTAAGCGAACTCGTATAGCGCATTGATGGCTTTCTCGTGATAGGAGGATAAATATGCAACAAAATAAAAAAAAAATCAGTGATATTTTTACCTTTTGGAATTGTACACAGATTGCAAACTTGTAGCAGTTTTTTTAATTCATTTGTAAACCAATTTTTTTAATTGATTTTTTTCCTGATATTGTAGCGAGATACTTGTATCGGCGATACGAGTATCGATATCGGTATCGATTTAACACCTCTTTAAAGTATCGTGTATCGGTATCGATTAACTCTATTTTCAAGTATCGTGTATCGATATCGATTAACTCAAAAACTGAGTATCGCGCCCATCTCTGACTACAGGAACCGAAAAACGGTTACGCAACTACGATTTTTAAACTTCGGTAACCGGAATTTTTGGTGAAATAGACACATCCTTTCGTAAAGCTGATTATGATTCTATTTTGCATTAGTTAAATGTTTTTGACTGGAGTAATGTAATGCTATTTCTTCTTATGATGATAATGTTCAAACTCTATATGACTGCATTCTTCATCAGATCCATACTTCTATTTCTCTCTTTGTTCCTCCCAAACACTCCACTATTAAACTTAACGTTCCTGCCCACATTCGTGTTTTGCTTAAAGAGAAGAAAAAGCTTTATTCTTTTCGTACTCGTAGTCTTGTCCACAAGAACTCAAAAGGAACATGGTAAAACGCGGACGTCCGCGGACTTTTAGCCACTGGCAACCGTGGACTTTTTGCTGGCAACCGTGGACTTTTTGCTGGTAACTGTAGACTTTTTACTGATAAGCGTGGACATTTTACTGGCAACCGTAATTTTTTTGCCACTTGGACTTGTTTGTATTGGCGACTGGCAAGCGTGGACTTTTTAAAACTGGCAGCCGTGGACTTTTTCATATTGGCAGCTAGCAAGCGTGGACTGTTTACAACTAGCAGCCGCGGACTTTTAGCAACTGGCAACCGTGGACTTTTTGCTGGCAACTGTGGACTTTTTGCTGACAACCGTGGACTTTTTACTCGCAACCGTGGATTTTTTACCATAGCAGGTGGAGTTTTTTGTATCGGCGACTGGTAAGCGTGGACTATTTACAACCGGCAGCCGTCGACTTTTTCGCATTGGCAGCTTGCAAGCGAGGACTATTTACAACTGGCAGCGGTAGAGTTTTTTATTGTAATTTTTTGCCTGGTGGACTTTTTGTAATGGCGACTGGCTAGCGTGGACTTTTTACAACAAGCAGCGGTGAAGTTTATCGTGATTACGAGCATGGACGCATAATTAACAACTGGCAAAGGTTTGTGATATTACCAGCATGGACTCATAACTGGACACCGGTAAGCGTCGACTTCTTGCAAGATACCCAAGGACTTTTTTACAATTACCAACGCAAGGCAAAAAAAAACAAAACATTTAAGTACTTTCAAGATATATGTTTAGGCCTTAAAGGGTTTTCAGTTTCCGCTAGATCACCACTTTAATGACCCTGGGCCATGCCCAGAATTTTGCAAAGGTGAAGGGGTGTACAACCTGAAGTCTTGGGCGAAGCCTCCAACTTTCGGAAGCTAAGAGGGTCTGGGGGTCCGCCTCCAGCCGCCAACGGATTTTTACGGTTTTCACACCAAAACACTGATTTTTAAAACATTTTTAATCGAAAAAGGACTTACCAATACTTGCATTGAATGCAGGCAATATAGACAAGACAAAAATATTTTAGTAGCCTGAATATGAATTACCGCTGCTTTTTTTAACGATTGTTGAAATAAATCCTTCAGAATCTTTAGCTACCATTACAAACGCAGAGCTAAACGAGCTTGGATTATGCTCATATATTACGTTTTTGCCGCATATTGCGTGGAAATTTTTCCAAATGACCATTTTTCCAAACTGCGTCAAATATTTAGAAAAATGGCCATACAAAAAAACAAACTAACCCTCCCCCCAAAACTATCTTTGACATAAGCGCCCGCAGGGGGGCGAAAGAGAAAAGTTGTTCACCCAACAACTTTTGATAATTTTTAAAATCGCACAAATTCGTTGAGTTTTTTTTAAGGGCCGTACCCTCTCCCCCCCCCCCCCAGTTTAAAATATTTTGCCCACGTGTAAAATTGTTTGCTAAAGTGTCTATCTTTTCCAGACCAATCGCTTGTTTGGTCAAACTAGCCGATATATGGGCGATGAAGCAGCGTGAACTCTGCTTCGCCTACCATGGCGAAGATTTCTCGACAAAATTACCGAGAATATCATGCTAAGCTGCCAGAGCGATAGACCATGGACTTCTAAATAATAGATGCTACTATTTAGAAGTGCATGGATAGACGATTTGAAGTAGTGCCTCAAATATATGACGTCATAGTAAAAAGACAAAACATTTTGTTATTCGACAAAGCGCAATAAAATGAAGACATTGCGTACGACTACGAATGTACGCTAATTTTCCTTTTAGCCATTAGCCAGAAGTTATGTTAAAATAGAGAAAGATTTAGCATCAAAGTTCTAAAAGTTTTTTAAAAGTATACGATTAATCTTAAGTTGAGATAGAGTGTACTAAATAAAGGAAAACATATTTCAGGGGCGGTATACTGCTCAACTTTTGTTGCACTTAACGCAATGCGTTAACTTTGTTTATTCATTAAGTTAACGCATACGCATTGCGTTAAGTCACAAGTGCACAAAAGTTGAGCAGTATATACTTTCCTAGATCTAGACAATCCGCTTCGAAAGGGTCAGTGCAACTACCAAGATCCTTTTCTACGCTGAAAATAATCAAAACTTGTAGGAGCTATCGATTAAATATCGAAGTGAAGAAGAGGGTCTTTCATCGCTGGCAACAACCGCCATTGAGATGAATAGACTTCAAGAGTTGTGATAAAAAATGACTTTTAATACATAGTCGTAGATGTCCAAACCGATAGGAGATATTTCTTACAGCACGTCACCTTAATGTTAATTTCATTTCGTTTTTAAAAAAAATTGCCGCGATGGTCCCGCGTATCGAACACGTGGACAAGTATTATTTCCTTCATTTGTTCAGTGTTGCGCCTCTTTGATTGTATCACAAACCCACGATTTAATTTGTCAAGCTACATCCTGGCTTTGCACGCTTGCAGGTAGTGTTTTTGCAATAACTACGCACTTTTTTTCTTAATACGGTAGCGCGAAGGCCACTGAGTTTTGACAACGTGTGGTCAGATGAATTTTGGATGATCGCAAAGAGGAAGCTTTTCTTTTGTGATTTAAGTCAGTGGTCGGCAACCTTTTTCGCACAGCGGACCGGTTTGAAACTGAATTGTTTTTGCGGACCGGCCTTAAAAAAATCAAAAATATTTAAGCAATAAAACACTCATATATATTCAGAACTGAAAACCTCGATCTTGTTTTACTCTGATCAGAGTATTAAACTTTTTAAATCTTGCTGCAGCAGCACTGCTTAATTTTGTTATAGTAGCTTCTTAATTCTGATTCTTGACGTTATTCTTTCTCTTAACCAAGCGCTGTTTGATTTACAAAAGATTTACGATAAAATGACTGCATAATCAAATGTTCGCTGTTCAATTAAAAGATTTGCCTTTTTAATTTGGTTAGTTTTGTGATATTGAGTAACTTTGCCATACTGGGTCACCAGAATTGAGTTATTAAGTATTTTTACAAAAACGTCCCAAAATTGCATCTCGCGTCATAAAAATGTTTTAAACTCAAAGCATTTATTCTGAAAACGCATACGGACCGGTAACAAATTTCACACGGACCGGCACCGGGCCGCGGCCCGGTGGTTGCTGACCACTGATTTAAGTAGCCAATCCTCAGTTAATTTTTGTTCAGTTGACGCCGCTTTGCTGTTAATTTTTAATTTCTTCCGTCAATACATTATTTTATACTGGAAAGCCTTCAAGACTGCTGACAGGAAGAGAGTCGAAATTTGTCAACTGAGCGAAGGGTCTAGAACTCCTCTAGACCGCCTGCATCAAAACGAAGTTCATTTTTTAACATAAAGAAAATTAACTGTCTCTGGTATTGGACTCAAATTTTGCTGATTTGGATTAATTAATTTTTGCTGATCCAGCAGCCACTCAGTTTGCTGCTGGATCTCTGCTGCTGGTCAATCAAAACTTGCCTTGCCTTTCTGGATCTGATTGAATTGTTAAGTGTTCCATCAACGATTGCTAAATCTTCTCCTGTTGACCGTCGTCTGCGAAGTTGCCAATTCCTGGCACTTCATCTGCGTGTGGAAGCTGTTACGAGTTCCTTCCTTGCTCTGCCTCGTTTGCTGCAGTCTTCCATAACTTGGTTTTACCGACGTGTCACGCTGCATTTTCATTTTACAAGCATCGTTCCTTGCGGACTGCATTTCAATCAAGGCTGTTCCAACGAAGAACTGTTGATTAACGGTAAAGGTACCGTATATGTTTTTAATTTTGATTGTACTGCAGTAGCCTTTTTGATATTATCTTTGTTGTTAGTGAATTACCGCATTCATGACTCATGCTCACAGTCATTGCGAAACCGACCAGGTTTCACCTGAATTAACAACTTCTTCGCGAGTCGGCTTAACCGATTCAACACTGGTCAACCATAATGTTCCCGCGACCTCAGGGTCTGCTGCTGAGTTGACCTCTGCTATGCATAACGTGGGTTTTGGAGGGGAGACAGACGTCTCTGATGCACCCGCATCCAATGAGGAATTTAACCCTGGGGAGGGCACCTATGTTCAATGCTTCCGTGGGACCTGGGGATATGTCACGTAAGTTATTAACTATGCGACGTAAATTGCTGCTGAAAATGAAAGATTTTTTAACTTCCCCAATGCGTAAATCTGAAAGTAATTTTGATATTGATGCGTTGGAGTTTGCTTATATTAAAGAAAACTACGATAAATTTTGTGAGGGCATTAATAGTTTAAAAAACTATGAATTAGAAGATCAATTAACTGAAAACGTTTCTGCCCAATACGACAAATGCTTTAAACTGTTTCAGCAGAGCGTCTCGCAAGTAACGAAAACTAGCTTAACTTCTACTACTTCTTCAGCGCTGAGACGCATTGAATTGGAGCGAAAAAAAGCTGAGTTATCTAATCTTGAAGAAATCAGTCGAATTTGTAAAGCTTATCTTCTTGCTAAGGCTGAAGCTGAAGAAGCGGAGGCCTTGTAAGGCGGCTGCACACAGAGCTCGTTGCGATGCGCCACGACCACTGCGATCACGTTTGCGTCAACTCCTGCGACTGTCAACGCACACAGCTACGATTTTCTGACGCAAAAATCGTGCGACTCGTGCGATGCGATTCCAGCGACAAATTGCGGTAACTACGCACACAGAATGCGACTGAACCGACTGCGGTCATCGCAAGTGAAAAGAAGTGGGTTCTACGACTCTTGCGACGAAGTAGAAAATTTTCTACTTTGTCGCAGGAATCGCAAGCAAACCAGGTTGTGAAAGCAGTTGGTACCATAGACTGGAGGCTGTATTTGCAAAGAAACTAATTTTATATGCAGTTTTTCGCTTGAACTTGTTCAATTTTTGCTTTTAGCGGAGTGTGCTGGCGGGCCTGGGCCTGTAGGTAGTTTTTGTAAGGCTAGACTAGTTTTTTTCTTGTAAAATAGTCAGCAGGGCGGAATGGGCACCGGTACCAATATACCCTGGAAATGGGTTATTCAATTCTGAGTTGTTGGGTTGAAATAAAATGTACCGGTGTCCCAAGTCTTTTTAAGGATCCAGTTGTGGAACAGCTGAAGAATGATTTTGGTATAGCCCAGTAGCCTAAGCAAGCTATTGGACTATAAGCTATTCCCAGTTTGCCAAAATTGTTTCAAAAACTAGATGTTAGTAGACTACCAATGACAAGGAAGTAAACAATCTAATCAAGGGCAAGACCCAGGCTGTGGTTTAATGAAAAAAACAGTTTTCAGGTATTATCATTGTAAAAACAACCTGTGAAAAGGGGTTGTAATAATTTTTGATAGGCGCAAGCTATACTGCTGAATGCATAACAAGTTAGGTCAAATGTTTCAATATACGCAATCAGTTAAAGTGCCAATGCTTCCAGTATGATGATAATATTGTTGAAGGCCCTCAATCTGACAATATACAATAAAAGCCGAGTGCATTCAACTTTATGTCCAGCAACTGACAAGATGGTAGCCATGCATTTTTGTTTGGTAAAGTCTGAAGGTGAGTACCTATACGTACCGGTAAACATTACATGACTGTCATTGTACTGCTGTGTGTTTATTATTCATAGATAAGCATGTTGTTTTTTATTTTTTTGGGGAATCACTTTATCGAGAGGCTTCAGAGATAGTTCTAAATGTGAATTTAAATCAATAGTACTGTACCAGTAGCAATAGTAGGCCTACGGAGTTGTACAGTAGTACTGAGTAGTAGCTAGCGTTTTATGAACTGCGAATAATTTAACCAAAAGTCATAAACAATTTCAAAAACTTGTACTTTTATTATGAAAGCAATCGAACCTCGCAATCTACTGTATTTAAGCTATATGGTGGGTTATTATGTGTTAGGCTTATTTTTATGAAAGTGGCTATTCTTACGTAACCGTAACATTTGTCTCATTGGTTCTTATTGATTTATATTAAATGGACGATAGGCCTATTTTATTTCTTTTGTTTGTTGCAATTGCTTCCCTGAAATTATTTTTTAAATTGTTTAGCGATTTTGGGTATAATACGAGATGTGTTGCACTGGTAAGAATATTTTTGTCCAAAGCTAATGTTGTTGCCTGATTCTCTGCCAACACAGCAACGTCTGCTTAGCATTTGGGTTTTGCATTAAAAAAGTAATGGTGTTGCAACCTGTGGTTTAGAAATGTAGAGTCAGACAAACATTACTCAAATCCTATTCAACTATGACTTTGCGCATGTAGGATTATGCAAAGAAATAAGTGCAGTAGTAAAGTTTTTAAAGTCATGTTGCGTACAGTAGTGTTTCTGGTGCAGATGTGAAATGTCTTATGTCAATTACGGGTACAGCAAGTTGTTAGTCCGTTAATTATATCTCCAGTTTTGTGGTTGGCAGTAATAACTTAAACGGTTTGTCCGTACCAGTCACATTTGTACAAAATAGTCATATTCACATTTGTACAAAATAGTCAATATTGGTTAAACAGTGTTGACGCTAACAGCATTCTGTAACAAATATATTGATGCAGGTTTTAAAGCTTGAAAGCTGTAGATTATGCGATGATTCTCGGTATGAGATTTAATGTATATTGTCGTGGTAATGCTGAACTTGTTTAGCGAAAGTTTGATTGTAAACTTGTTTCTGTTTCAGATGGCAAGATGAAAATGATGTTCGTAAAACTGAAAAATGCCTTAACTGCAAATTGTCGTTTTGTTACAATCATCAGGACCAGTGCTTCTCAAAGTGGATTCCAAAAAATATTTCAAGGATTCCAAAAGCAACTACTCATTTTACACTAAAAGTGTAAAATTTCGTATTTTTGTAAAACTTTTTCCCGAAAAAAACACTGCAACGCAACGTGAGCTACACAATAGGCCTACATCACCCATAACTGTAAACATTCATTTCTTGTCTGTACCTATCTACTGTAAGTGGAATGAGATTTTCAAAATTACTTAACTTGATTGTAATTGCTTCAATTTGACATTTTACGATTCTTGGGAATTGAGGGTGCCTTTCGAATTTAAATCACGTCACAGTGTTCCCTTTGGATAAAAAAGTTGGGAAACCTGTGGCTGGACCTATCATCAGGGGCGGCGCCAGCCCGAAATAAGTGGAGGGGACAAACCAAGCGATGAAAACTTTTAAAAATTTAAACTCTTTTAAGAAGGTCTGGGGGACCTACCCCAGAAAATTTCAAAATTTTAGAATTAATTTAGTGCATTCTGGCGTATCAGGTAGAATTTTTGTCAAAATGGGGATTTACTCATGAAGTAAAAATAGGATAGGCCTACTAGTAGACATAATTGTTCAGAAATAGTCATTGCCTTTGCACTTTGCCTTCGGTTATCGTGCCTAGTAGCCCGGTTCTATAGTACGGTGTAAGACGGATCCCTGATGTCACCATGTCAGACATGTTAGCATAAACAAATGCCGGTATATCTAGCAAAAATTTAACTTCCAATTTCTCTACTGCACGCACCATACCAATAGCAACTAGTAACTGCTGTAGGGTAATGGTCAAAAGGTAGCATCTTGTAGTCAGATTATATACTTTTGCGTTCCCTGGATACTTTATCTAGTGACTTCTTAAAATTTTTGTTGTGTTTTAAAGACAGGGAAAGAAAGAGGCCAGGAGGGGGTCCACGTCTGCCCCCTCCCCTACCCCAGAAAAAAAATTAACAGATGTGCATGATTTACAAAAATGGGCCTGAGCAGAAGTGGGGGGACTAGTCTCCCCCATTTCCTCCCTTGGCGCCGCCACTGCCTATCATAATCTCTTTCTTTTTCCTTTATCAATATCCTTTAAAACGCTCTCATGCTTTTACAAACCTATACAAGAGACATGAAAATTGCATAGCTGCTTACTGTGCTCAGTGATTGTTCGTTTGCTTTTCAGCCGGTGCGTCTATTGTTGTCAAGCTAGCATGGGCTGTCTGTAATTCCTGAGAGCAATCTTGTAATTTGGTTTATGTAGCGTAAGCTGACACTGATTTGATTTTAAGAGACTCAGTTGGGTAAATTCTTTCATGTCAAATTGCTAAGCTGCATCACATTTTTAAATGAACTTTAAAAATTTATGAAAAATTGCTCATATGTTTGATTTTATTATGCTGTATCACTTGTTTGTTGATGCGCTTTTGTGCTGGTAGTGCAATGTTAGCTCCAAAGCTAATGCATATCGCTCTCCATCACAGAAATGCATTATTGCTTAATTTTTGTTTTATGTTAATAAACGTAACAGTGTCTCATTTAAAGTCCTATGATGACATAATGGGAGATGCGAAACTTATGGTCTTTAATTTTGTCTAAACTTCACTGTGTAAGCAATAAAGTGTGACGGTATTGCTTTATCATTCTACAGCAGTGGTTCTTAACCTTTTTTTAGTCACGGACCCCTTTCCAATAATCATCAAGCTTACGGACCCCCACGTTTTTATGATCAACCTTAAATAAATAGTTTGGTGCACCACGCTTACTTTTGCAAATGCTAACAAACTTTAAATACAATATTGTGTGTGCGTCGAATTAAACAACAAACTGCTTAATTATAACTCATTACATTCAAGAACCGTCAGAAAAGTAACTTCGAAGAATATCATACAGGTGCACTGCTGCAATTTTGTGAGAAGCTTGTTGTTGTCTTTTTTGCACCAAAACACTGAACTGTGGTTGGGTGATTACTTAGCCATTGCACAATATTTAGCCAAATAGAAAAGCAATCCAGCCTGCTGCACTATACCGGTACATATTGCAGTGTTTTCGTACGTACAAGTTTCTGCCAAGCGCCTACATTAATATAACATTTATTGAATAAGTTATTGCTGATTAATTTAGTTGAATTTTAATGCACTCGCGGACCCCCAGCAAGCTTTTCACGGACCCCTCGGGATCCGTAGATTCCTGGTTCGGAACCACTGTTCTACAGTATTTAAGAGACTTTCATGGTGCAGTTCAATGTAACGTTTTCGTGAATAGCAGGTGCCTCAGATCTCTTTGTAAGCTATCGTTTTCATGTTAAGCCTTTGCATTAACATCTGTCTAAAATAGAGCGACATGGTAAACAAACAATCTTTGCTTTTTGATTTAGTTAGGTGAATATTGTAGAGTATAATAGTACACAATTTGCTGCGAAATACCATTAGAATGGGCCGAAATTAATAACGGCCACGGTGCGTTTCAAGCACCTTTTGATCGTTATACTTTACTAGTTCACAATGTGACAAGAAAACTTATCAAGGAATGAAGCAGGGAGCAGCAGCTAGTAAAATTTGATGAGTTATTATCTGCCAATGTGCTTTTTTAACACAAGTAGATATTCGTAAGTGTTAAAGTAAAAATTTTTGGATACAACTTTTTTTTTTTTTGCCGCTGCAGCCTGCTGTGGCAAATCTTGCAGTCGGTAAAAATGTGATGCGCATTTCCCTTAACAAATTTCATTTGCTTCAATTACGCGTTTTGTTTTTACTATCATACGCACTGAGAGTCCACAAAAAAAATCTTAAAACCAAATGCTAACATGTGGAAGCAAAATTTGCTGATTGACCTTATCTGAAATCGAACTTGAAAATCATACGCCCCGATATGTAATGATTGTACTCGCCCTTCTGATGTCAGCCCGCCACGTTCGACCAGCTTGGCAATCGCAGTGTACACAGTCTACACAAGTCTTTTGGCTTAACTTGACTTCTCTCAGCCTCGCAAGGCCTCAATGTAGAGTAGGGCATGCCTTAATCTTCCAGAAGAAGAAAGAAGAGTGTTCAAAAGCAAATCATGAAAAGAAAAACTTTTATATGAAGTGCTAGTAGGCCTCGTGGAATCGTATTTACTACACCGGTATTAAAACAATTTTAAAGCCAGGGTCAGAAAAAAATCAGCTTGTATTCGAAAATAAAGTTGGCCTAGGCCTACCTATGTTTGCGTATTTTTTGAGCTGCACAGCGGTAATCACTAGCGTCAATGCGTCATACATAACGCGAGTCACTAACAGTAGCCTACCACATATGGTGCCACTTTGATCGATTCTTGTCGAAATCTAGGCCTATTGATCTTTTTAGGGAAGGAGCCAAGCACTTTGTTTAGTTCGGAAAGAGGCTTGATTTTCTACATCGAAGACGGAAGTCAGCATTTTGGCCATTGCCTGATCTGACGCGTTCACGAAAAAGCCGTTGAAGCATTAATCCAAGTTTATTTTTTCATACGTGCACTACGCAGTAATAGCATTCATTTCCACACGGCCTAGCAATGACATGCTGTATCGTTGCTATCGCAACAGTCGCGGCAGATCGCAGCGGTCGCAACGCATGCGCTCGTGGTCAGTGTGCATAGTTGCTTGATTTTGCCGCTAAAATCGTAGACGCAGGTCGCTTGAACTTTGGGGATTTCCCATCGCAGACGCATTCGTTTGCCTGTGTGCAGCCGCTTTTAGCTAAACTGCGCATTGAAAGAGCTAACATTGAAGCTGAAGAAAAAATGCTAGAATGCTGTTTGCAGAGAGGGTCGCAAATAAGTAGCGCTTCTAAAATGCAGGCTTAATCGCGCTCTGGACTTTCAATGATAAACGGCAATCGTTCCAGAGTCAAAGCGACCACTTTTAGACCTAAAAGCGACGTTAACGACATAAAATCGCCTGTTACTGAATCGCGCGCTCCTAAATTGGAAACCGCTGTTAAAACTGATGGGTGTGGTTGCTCTCGCGTTGGGACTGCCTTCGCGTCGACTTCAGAGGGTTTTGAGGATAAAAATGTTGAGGTGAACCCACGGTTTTCTGTTACTGAGCCGAAGCTCGGATTTAATAACGCTACTGACACTTTAAATCAGCGTCGGATTATGGATTTTGCGCAGTGTAATGATGCTATTTCTCGCCGAGCTAATGACAATGAAAACAGAGCTATTAGTGACGTTGGTAATAAATCTAATTTTAATTGTATGCCTTGCCCTTATACTACGAACGATGAGTCTAATATGCAGCCCTCTCGAAGGCGCTCAGCGCTTACTGAGAGCGATGAGTTGGGACTGCATGCGTACCTTCAAAGACAAGGTCGCAATGAATTAACTTGGCTTCGCAAATCGCGTTTGATGGGATTAATTTAGCGTTCGTTTTCTACGAGAATCAAATCCGTCGGTTAATGAATGAAAGCCCCTACGACGAACGTAGGTTGGAGGTGCTGAAAGCCTCGTGCATTGGTCAACCACGCGAAATGGTTAACTTGTTTTGCGCGCCTATGAGAGGACTTCACAGCGCGTTGAAAAGGCACTCGATCGGCTAAGACAAAGATAAAGCGTTTCGGGTGGTCTATCTTCTGAACCAAAAGTAATGGCTATACGTAACGCACCTAAAGTAACCAATGATCTGCCTTCACTAAAGATGTTTAACGAGGATCTAATAGAGGTCTTAGCCTTTGCCCACGATGAGGCCGAAAAGCTTTCCGGCCAGTTGCTATTTGATATTGCTAGTCGTCTGCCCAATGTGTTAAAGCGGCGTTATCTTGATTTTCTCGATAAAAAAGGCTTGAATTTGAGTCGACCTGGGTTTGAGTCGTTAAGAGAATTTATTGCGCATGAGACAAAAATGATGACGTCCGATTGTGCGCAGGCATTTTTTGGTTGCGATGGCAAAGATGGGCAAAGTACATCTCGCTCTAAAAATTATCGTGTTCGTCAAGTCACTGTAAACTCAGAGGTGAACACTCACAACGCAAGAGCATCCCCTGATATTGCTCACACTCGTAACAGTAAAACTGGTGACAAAACATTTAGTAAAAGGCCTTTAACCCAAAGAGGTATAAAGGATAAACCCGCACCGACCTGCTTTGTGTATCTACCTGCAGATTTAAAGCATTTTCTTGGTGACTGTGAAAAGTTCAAAACTTATACACCTCGTAGCAAACGGCAGATAGTGATTGATGCTAGACGCTGCCTGAAGTGTCTGTCACTGGAGCATTTCGTGCGTGAATGCCCATAGCCTTTTAAATGTCGTAAATGCGGACCGAGTTCTCAAAATAAATATACTGGGGCTCTGCATGAAAGTTGTCAAGCGGGAAGTCACGGGGCCGCAAAAGGTGAAGTGGTGAAACCCCCTTCTATCGCTAATGACGACATAAATGTTGAAGGACGGGACTTAAATGTTCTTAAAATTAATTCTGTTGAAAATGGAGTGGTTTTGATGCGTACCAGTGCTGTGAAGACAGTTAAACCTGCCACGGGGAAATCTTCCCTTGTTTATGCTCAGCACGATACCGCATCTCAGGCGACCTTGATTTCGGAAACTTTAAAGGCTGAGCTTGGGCTCCAGGCCACTCCTGATCCCACAGTATCCCTTCGAACTCTGGCTGATGAAAAGATGTCCAGCGGGGGCCGAACCAACTTCAAATTGGAGTCCTTATATTCTGGGGAACAATTCCACATTTATGGTGCCGTAGTCGTGCCTCAGTTTTTGGACGACGAAAACACACTGCCTCACGCTGTTGACACTAGCACGCTTGAACACTTTGAAGGGGTGCATATTCCAGTCGTCCAGGATCGCAGACGCGTAGACGTTCTTATCGGACAGTGTGACAAAACTTTGCTCACGGTCCTTGAGGAGTGTGAGAGCATAAATCCGGAAGAACGTAATTATGTTCTCACACGGCTGGGACCCATTGCTAGTGGCGGAAGAATAGGTTCAATGTCGAAGTTCTCCGATTCGTTAACTACCTTCAGAATTAATTGCCAGTAAGTAATCTTGTTTGTGATAACAGTAAGTTAAGAGAACTCTGCGCTTAAATAGTTAATAAGGGAGTACGAGTTGATGGATGAAACTGTTCAGCCGTCAAAAAATGATGAACGCGCGTTTGAACGTACTGAACCTAAAATCGCAATTAATGATGGTCGTTACCAAATTCCCGTGCCCCTTAAATCTGAAGAACTTAAAACTTTGCCGAATAACTTTGGCAACGCTTTGACGCGAACTTTATCATTGCGTAAGACTGCAATGCGCAACCCTGAGTTAAAGCAAACTCCAGTTGGCACATTTAAAGAACTAATTGATGAACAGTGGATTGAACCTGTTGATGTTGATTGTGATAAACCTATGTGGTATTTGCCATATTTTGTGACTAAAACCACCAAACCTCGAGCGGTATATGATGGGTCAGCTGTTTTTGATGGCATGTCGCTGAATCAAGTCGTTTTGGCGGGTGAAAACTTATTGAATAATTTGGTAGAGGTGTTGGTTCGGTTCCGTTTGGGTAAATTTGCGTGTGTCGCAGACTTGAGTAAATGTTTTTTACAAGTTAAAATTCCCCCGGATCAACGAGATTTGTTTAGATTGATTTGGTTTAAAGATAGTGAAATACTAAGTGATGATGTCCAAGTTTATCGGTTTACTAGACATGTTTGGGGCATAAATTCCAGTCCCTTTGTTGCCCTACTGGCCATCAAACGCTTAATTGATGAAAACCCGACTAATGCATGTGAAGCAACATTATAGGCGGTGTTAAATAACAGATACATGGATGACATGTTGTTTACCAGTTCGTCCTTTGAGGATTTACGTGTAATTGCTTCGGAAGGAATTGAGCTTTTTGGAAGTTGCGGCTTTATATTGCGCAAGTGGGTAGCAAATTGTCATTCTGTACAGATTTTGAAAAATGTCCCGCATTGTGATTTGGCTACGAGTCTGACTAATGTTGATATTGGATCCGAGCCCTTGCCTAAATCTGAAACACTTGGCTTGGCGTGGGACCCTCAAAATGATATTTTACGTGTTATAAATTGCAAAGAATTTTCGAAGGCGACTACGAGGCGCGAAATGGCTAGTCAGCTCGTTAGTCAGTTCGATCCCTTAGGTATAGTTTCGCCTTACCTGCTTGAGGGCAAACTTTAAACTTATTTTGCAGCGAGTTGCCACCTCGAGTGCAGAGTGGGACGAGGTTATCTCGGCAGACATTCAGGATTGCTGGAAAGAGTGGCTAGAGCACTCTGAGTTGTTGGAAGAGTGTTTTGTATCTCGAAATTGCCTGCCCGACAATTGTAGTAAGCATGCAGCTGCTTATCAACTGCATGCATTTTGTGACGCTTCGAATTCAGCATTTTGTTGTTTGGTGAATTTGCGTTGTTTGGTGGAAGGGAAACCCATAATAAAGTTTGTTTTGGGCAAGTCCAAGTTAGTCCTAACGCATCAAATTAATTGGGTGATTTGGCGTAAAGAGCTTAAAGCAGCGAAATTGTGTTGCGAATTGACGTTGTTAGCCAAGCAAGCGTTGCGCGACCTGGATTGCACTTTGCACTTTTGGACGGACTCTCAGGTGGTACTTGGGTGGATAACTAATCCGGAGTTGAATCTTGCCCGCTTTGTAAAACGCACAGTGGATAAGATACTTCGCGTGTCCCCTAGTGCGGCGTGGAAATACATTCATACGTCGCAGAATCCTGCCAATGTTGGCACTGGTGGTACCGCTTATAAGAAGCCGGAGTTAGTTAAATTATGGCTGGGTGGTCCAGAATTCCTGGCACAGAGGTATGTTGATGTTGTCGCACCTGTGTGTGTACCTGTTGTGTGTATGACCTTACTAGAAGAAAAGTCTAGAGAGAATTGTGAAAACGGTCTTGTTAAAATCATTAAGTCTGCAAATAACCTTTATGCTTTGAAAAAGCGTTTTGCTTATTTGCTTGCATTTATTGAATATCTCGTCGCTAAGTCTCGTAAGGTTTTGTTCGTGAAACCTGCACTTGATGCTACGTACTTGGATCGAGCCCTTGTTAAAGCTGTGAAGTATGTTCAATCTCGGTGTTTCGGGACCGCTATCGATTTGCTTGGTCGTAAGTCACCTGAGTCTTTTCTCAAACGTTGGACTAATAACGCGAATAATTCTGATGAAAGGCATCGAGTAAATGAATTGAAATCACTGAGAAGTTTGCGCTCTTGCGTCGGGGGAGATAATCTGTTGCTTGTGGAAGGACGATTGGAAAATACTGACCTTCCTACTGACACAAAACACCCCATCATACTTCCGGGTAGGCACCCTTTAACGAGACTAATGGTGCTTAATGAACATTCTACATGCGGACAAGCTGAGCCTTCTTACACTCTCATGAAAACACGCCTGCGTTTTTGGATTATTCATGGGATCGGAAGTGTGAAATATTATCTTGCTAGTTGTGGGAAATGTTTGATTTATAAAGCTAAACCAGTTCGTCAACTTCTGGGAGATCTGCCAGAGTGCCGCCTTACTCTGAGCAATAAACCTTTCAAATTTTGTGGCATGGATTATCTTGGTCCTTGTCTTTACCGGGAAGGGCGAAGTAATCGTAAGGCGTGGTGTTTGTTAATGACATGTCTGTGCACTCGTTGCATTCACGTGGAGGTGGTCACAAGTCTTGACCTAGACAGCCTTCTCCTTGCGTTTTCTCGCTTTGTAAACTTGCGGGGACCCGTAGACACCATTTATCCGGACAATGGTTCTACTTTTCGAGCTGCTGGTGATCGTTTACCTAATTTGCTGGGCTCTACGCAGTTTCATAACGCCTTGAGGAAATCCGACGTTAATTGGACTAGGATTCCCCCCTACGCTCCGAGCCAAGGTGGAGCTTGGGAAATGATGGTAAAGCTATTTAAAAAAGCGCTAAATCAAACGATCGAAAATACACGTCGCACCCCTACTATTATTGAACTTCAAACATTTGTAATTGAGGCAGTGCGAATGGTAAATGATCGACCCCTCACTACAGTTAGTGATCGGCCCAATGACTTGTCACCTATAACGCCTTCCTCCTTTTTGGGTCAAAACCTATCTCCTAATACCCCCATTTGCGGGTTTCATGATAAGGGAGATCTTAGAAAAGATTTTTTGTATAATGCCACTTCGGCCCACCATTTTTGGCTGTTGTGGATGAAATCTTATGTTACATCTCTTCAAGGGCGAAATAAGTGGAGGACAGTGCGCCCTAACCTTGTTCCGGGCCAGTTAGTATTGGTGGGCGATGCCGAGGACCTGGCTCACAAGGGGGCTTACCGTTTGGGTCGTGTCCACTGTCTTTATCCTCAGATACGCCGAGGCAGAGTTGTCAACGGGCCGAAGATTTTGGGGCCGGCCCGGCCCGAACCCGATTTTTCAAGCCCGAACCCGAATCCTAATTTACCAGTCCGTCCGAGCCCGATTTTAAGCCCGAAATCAAAAACATCACATTACCTTTTGAAGAACTTGTAATTAAAATGAGAAGACGTAATATTACTCATCCACAGTCACACTAACGACGGACAGCAATGAATGTTTATATCCAACAGTTAAGAATACGGAATTAAACAGTAAAGCCAGTAACCACTGTAGTGTGCCTGCCCTACAGGCCTGATATCCATAACTTTTAGTAGCTAAGATAAATGAACGAAATAAATAAGCACACAAACGAAATAAATAAATAAGCAGACTTGAAGCAATAGAAAATCATCAATTCAGCAGCAGCGAACGAAATAAATAAGCAAGCACAAACGAAATAAATAAATAAGCAGACTTGAAGCAATAGAAAATCATCAATTCAGCAGCGAGGCGGAATTGATGATTTCTATCGCTTCAAGTCTGTCCGGCAACAAGCGATTACGTCGCTCCGTTAACGTCAGACCACAGGAGGAAAAGTCGCGTTCCGACTGAGCACTGGAGCTCTGACTGGCGAACAGCTTTCGCGCAACTTTGCTCAGGATCGGAAAAAGTCCTTTGTTTGCGCGCCAAAAAGTTAGTGGATTTGCATCATTAGCTTTGCCGTCATTCCCTTTGTACGATTGGAGCTCCATTAACAATACAGAAAATAAATACTGTTTTATCACAAAGTTTAATTTAATGACATGCGTAAGTTCTGGGATATCGATAAACAACTGCCCCAGTAAATTTCAGTCAGCAACATGACAACTATTTTAGAAAAAATGCTTATGTTTATTATTAGAAATGTTCTATAATGTACGTTGTTCAGACTTTCTCGGTCAGCACTGCTGATCATCCCATCCTCTGCCATGTTGTCAGGAGTGCTTAGTACATTTCTGCCATTCCGAAAATCTGAGAATAGGTCGCTGTCGTCTGATATTTCGACTCTAGCTCTCCTTTGTGGAGGACTGCCTCGATGTAGTGAAGCTGAAGCATACTGAGTCGCGTGCTCCATGTGCTGTATGATCCATTTGTCAATGTCCGACAATAATCTTGACTTGAAAAGTATATCGCTACGAGATCTATCGGGCACGAAGTCAAATTTCTTGAAATCGGGATCTAGAAAGGTAGCCAACCAGTGATGCGCTTTCAAAGACTCAAACAGAGTTCTATCCACAATATCTCTGAATTGAGTCTTCAAGATTCCGATTTCTTTGCTGTCACTCTCCAACGGTTGAGCCAGATCAACTGCTTTATAATACGTAAGCACGACATATTGGATGGTAGGTTTGGAGTTAAATTGTAGCGCTTTAAATAGATTACCAAACGGTTTCAAAAACCCCAATAAATTTTCCTTCAGTCTTCGACTGACGCCACAAGGATTGCTCGATCACGATGTGGTTCCGCAAGAATTCTCATCAAAGTATCATAACTTTCGTTTATTGAGTGAGCTCGATCACAGAGGCCTTGCCAACGTCTGGTAGATGATCCTTTCTTTACAGTTACTGGAAGCTGTTCCTGCAATCCAGATGCTTGGTTGCAATATTTTACTAGCGCAGCGGCAGCACTGTCGTACTCCAGCAGCTCTGGAGACAGATTGCATGCTCTAGACCTCATAGTCGTAAAGCAAGTGTGAAGACGATGAGCAAAACAATCCAAACGGCCAGATCTGTCCATTTTTTCAAACGCAGCCACGATATTGGCTGCATGGTCGGTTGTAGCAGTCACATTAGTGGGATCAATATCATATTCCAAAAATATATCCTGCATTACTTGGATGATATTGTCAGCAGTATGGCGTTCCGTACCGAAATGACGGACCGCCAAAAGGTGGTGTTTCAGATCAAAATTTTGATTTATCCAAAACGCATGCATGTCAAGGTAGGAAGAATGCTTATAATCATCTGACCACATATCCACAGTCACAGCTAAAGAGTCTGCATTTTGAGGCTCGACCAAATCATTCTTCAACTTTAGTTTAACTTCTTTTGCCTTACTTTTGCAAAAGCTGGAAATAGTGTTCCGCTTATACAAAAAATCTTTTACGTTACAATGGCCATGCTTGGCGGCTATGTTTGCAACTGTTTGTAATAAACCGCACAAGCCATCTGCCTCTAAAGCATTGAAAGAGTGATAGTCTCTTACGCAAAAGTCCAACTGCGCATTTTTGATGGCTAGCTTCTCGGCATCATTAAGCTTCATCTTCTTCACGAAAGGCAAAGATTGTTGTATTAGCGGCTGAGGCTGAGAGCATGTTTCAGCATGACGTTTTATGTGGGATGACCCAGTCAGTTTATTGTCGAACCTCATAACAGTTTTGCAATTTTTACAAATAACAAAACCAGGAACCGTAGCAGTTGAATTTGATGCTGATGCGTCTTCATTTTCTACACATATACCTAAAGTGGAAAACGATTTCCCAAATTCTGCACGACCAGGTGATCCTGTGTACTGAAATTTGGTAGGGTTCTTTTGAATTTCCAAAGACAGTGCTTGAGCCGTTTGGAAGATGTGAGATGACATCGAGTATGGCTATTGATGAAAATTTAATAACTACGAAATTATATTCTATCACCTACTGTATATCATCTAACAATATGTCAGATGTAAAGTTAAAATACGACAAGCTAGAGTGATATCGCATTTGCTCTTTCGCTCTTCTAGGCTACTCTGCAACTCTGCCAATAAAATAAAGGTATATACTGTAGGCCTGCCGCTTACGCATGTATACTATACATTGTATAGTGCATGTTTTTGCTGCTTCAGTATATAAATTGTAATTAATTCGGTTTAGGCCTGCCTACAAAAATACAACTAGGCTAGCAGCTGCTGGCCGAGTGGATAGAGCGTCTGCTTCTGGAGCTGAACTGCTGTAGACACGGGTTCGATTTCGAGTTGGGTCAAACTAATGACTTGAAAATTGGTACCGATATTCACAACTTTCCAGCTTGGCGCATTTAAAAGGACAGTAGGCTACGGGTATGCCTGGATAACAAGCCGGCAAGTTCACTTGTGCAGTAGGGAAGTGCACTTCGCCGGATTTCTCATTTCTCTGTGGTAGAGTCATAGACAGATGGCAATTAAGTGGCTGCTTGAATCCAAGATCGAAACGCACTTCGCTCTTTTCTGGCCGAGGAAACTCGCCAAACAAAGCAATAAACTATATATAGCCTATACTTCTTCTTCTTCGGGCTTGACGCATAATGGCGTAGCCTGGATAATACAATCTAGCTGAAACGAAGAAGATAGCCTACTAAACTGGACTAATTTGGCCTATGCCTTTTTTCTCTTCTTAGGCTATATCTTTTGACGAAAAGGAATGCTTTAATATTTGATCTACGATATATTCACGCTTTCAATCCTAAAATTGGTGTAAATCTTTAATATTATTAAATTACTACGGCTTTTTACAGTAAATTCTTGAGATCAAAAAGAAATTACGCTCGGAGTTCCTCAAAGCTAATTAGTTTTTTCCTGTTTTTACTGGTTATAAATTTATGATCGACAAGCCACTAAGGCGCTTCTTACACGAGCAAGAAACTTGCGCAAGATTACTTGCAGCAATATTTTTATGCGTGTAAATACGCCAGCAATATTCTTGTTCAATATTGACAGCAATATTGCGCAAGAAATTTCTTTCCACGTGTAAAGACCGCTTCGAATCATTTTGAAAGTGTTGCTGCAATATTGCTGGAAAATAGAATCAGTTCTATTTTCCAGCAATATTGCAGCAAGTAGAGTACGTAAATACGTATAGGCTATTATACAGTATACAATGCAGTGGTCAACTGAACAAATTTACGTCCTAATTAGTGAGGTTGAATCCAGGGAAAGTATATGGAATGTACTTTCCGTGGATTATAAAGACCGGATTAAGAAAAGCGATGCCTGGAAGGAGGTGGCCCAAATTCTTCAAAAAGAACAAACTGAGGTAAGTTTGTGAATAGGTGAAGCCTCAGTTAATATAAAAAGCAATAACACTACGAATTGAAATAGAAGTAGTCATTTATATTACCTGTAAAAAACGAGCACTGCACAGAACTAAATGAACATATTTGTAAAGTAATTGTAAAATGTCTCATGTAAAAAGGTACGTTAATCAAAAGCATTATTCACGCTCTTGCACAATAGGTCGAAAAAAAGTTCCACTCTTTGAGAACACAATTTTCTGCTGAACTAAAGATCCAAGAGCAGCGGAAGTCAGGTTCCGAGCGTGGGACGAAAAGGAAGTGGCAGTATATGGAGGCACTCTCCTTTCTGCGACAAGGAATGAAACGACGCCAAGGAATTTCTACGGAAGTAATTATAACATCATATTTAGTTTAAGCGTGTTGATACTGCCAAGACACTGCCCCGCGTTGACTCAAAAAATATTCGGCGAATTCCTTTCGAATATCCCTGGCTGACATCGAATGGTGGTTGCTGCTTTGACGAGAGATATTGAATAGGGTGCCGGTGGGATCGAATTCTTCTCGCCAAAAGCCATTCGCAACATTTCCATCTTTATCTTCCTGATCAACTGTTCCAGGAGGAGCGTAGGTTCGAGGAGAGTTTTCCATCAAGTAGTTATGTAACACAACAACTGCTTGTACGACCAACTGAGCTTTTTCTGGATTTAAGTAAATGGGTTTCAGTAGAACCCGAAATCTTGTAGCTAATATACCAAAAGAACTCTCTACCATTCTGCGCGCACGACTCAAACGGTAATTAAAAATTCGACTGAAAACGTCGTCATTTCTGAACGGATAAGGCTTCAATATATTCTCTTGAAGTGGGAAAGCATCGTCTGCTAAAATGACATAGGGCACAGGATTTTCACGGCCAGGTAAAGGCGACGATTTGGGAAGTGATAAACTTTTTTCGCGTAGACCTTTTGCGACAGCTGTGTCATAGAACACTCCACCATCAGAGACCCTTCCGTTACAACCAATGTCCACGAACATAAATTTGTAGTTCGAATCTACAATTGCTAACAGCACAATGCTATGGGTGCCTTTGTAATTATAAAAGTAACTACCGCTGGCACTTGGAGCTTTGACAGTTACATGTTTACCATCCAAAGCCCCAATACAATGGGGAAAATTCCATTGGTTATTGTAGCCATGAGCAACATCTTTCCACTCATCTTCGTTGCTTGGGAACTGAAAATAATAGAACTATATTAAAGTGGTTTATCGCTATATAATTATGATGTGTTTTATTGTGCATATTGTTACAGATTCGCTCGGAAGAGTCGCCAACATCCTCGCTGAGCGAAGATACTTCATTTGCGATAAGAAACGAAAATGAAGGTGGAAATTCTCAATGCGTTAAGCCGAAAAAATTGAAAAAGAACAGCTCAGAAGATCTCCTAGCCCAGGCAGCAAAAGTGTTAAATGAGCCTACAGATGACTTGAGTGTATTTGGTCAATATGTAGCAACAGAGCTGAGAAGCATCAGGTCAGACATCTTGCGTCGCAAGACCAAGCGAGATATAACCTTGGCCATTATGCAGGCACAAGAGAAAGATGAACAGCAGCTCAGTTTTAGAAGTCAAAATACTTCATCTGTGTTTTCGGGTTGTACTTCTTCAACCCCAGTAACATATTTGGAAGAGTTTAATGAGGCCAGGATTTTTAATGCCGGTACTCCTGCTGCCGATGTAAGCTCATTTAACATCAACGCCATCGTTGATGAAAGTGTTAAGAATCCGGTATATCATACCTTGACACCTCCTTTCAAGGAATCGTAGATGGCTCGGCATACTTCTGGAACCATTTTGGATATTGAGCTGGAAGATATTCGAAACAAATAAGCTAAGCTTTCGTAAGAGTCACCTGAAATTGCGTAATGCTGAAGTTAGCTGAAGCTACAGTGCTATTTCAATAAATCAGTTAAGTCTAGCCAGTTGTGTTGACAGCAAGATCATTTTGAAGCTTATTAAAATATACCTGTAGCAAGAAATCTGAGGGTGACAGCCATCCGTTCTTTTGCAGAAATTGCGTTTCTCATATTAGTATCAGTCTTTGCAATGATTGGGCCCACAAGTCTGAGAACATCTTCTAAATTACTAGCACTCATCCGTGTAAAGATTCGAAATTGTTGGGGATCTTCCACAATCATTTCTTGCATTAAGTTATTATAGGCCCCCATAGCATTCCTTCGAGCAAGCCACGGCCGAACCCACCATCGACGTTTTTTCTCTTTCTTCTTGTAATGGTTCAAAATCACTATCGCTGCCGCTGCCTGCCGCTTCCGTATTTCAGCCATTGCTATGATGAATGCGATACTAGTAGCAGTCGTAGGCTACACAAACAATCTGTCAGCAATATTGCTGAGTATTGCTGCAATATTGCTAAGCGCGTCTCGTGTAAAGAGTTCGGCAAGAAACTTGCGCAAGATTACCCGCAAGATTGTTGCTGCAAGAATCTTGTCAAGAAAAATGCTTGCTCGTGTAAAGCGACCAGCAATATCTTGCGCAAGAAAGTTGCGCAAGAATCTTGCTCGTGGAAGGCCGGCCTTATGAGATCATAAAGTTAGCTTTGTCAGAGACATTCTATCTCTCAATCCTCAGCGTATGATATCACAATACTTTGCTAAATTGCATTGATTTGTATGAAACAAAGTCTAACACTGCTTTCGAAGGCAGACAATTAGTGTTCTCTTTACTTTATTCCAGTAAAAAGGCGAATACCTTATCGCTTACTGAAAACTTCGATTTTACTGAGGCGTGCGGCCCGATTCAAGCCCGACAATTTTTCAAAATCCAGGCCCGAGCCCGGCCCGAACACGACCCGACCCGAAAAGCCCGAGCCCGATTGACAACTCTGCGCCGAGGAAAAGAAATAGTTCGGCGAGCTGCTGTTGGCGTCCTGGCTAAAAAAAGCACAACAGCAGACCCTGATAAAATTGAATACATTTTACGGGATCTGTCAAAAATCGCTCCCGTTTAAGACTTGTGATATTTACTAATTGGAGTGTTTCTTTACTGAACTGCAGTCTTGTTGTGTTTTATTTTGTCATGTTGTTGCAATAAAAACCTTTTAACCATATTTACGAATAGGGCCGGTTCGTTCGTCGCTATCTATACTGCTATATTTTATGTGATATTATTTAATTCAATTTTTCGTGCCTTCACTTTATGTTTGTTGAAACTTCACTGAAGACTTCCGACTTCCGTTTTAAGGGGCCGCTGTGTTACAGCACGTCACCTTAATGTTAATTTCATGCACTTCGTTTTAAAAAAAAATTGCCGCGATGGTCCCGCGTATCGAACTCGTAGACAAGTATTATTTCCTTCATTTGTTCAGTGTTGCGCCTCTTTGATTGCTTCACAAACCCACGATTTAATTTGTCAAGCTACATCCTGGCTTTGCACGCTTGCAGTAGTCTGTAAGTTGAAAATTCTACGAGCTTTAAAACAGGAGTTTGTTTCGAATTTCTAGGGGCTACTTTTTGAAAGAAAATTATTAAAGAGTATGGTCACACAAACTTTTTGTAAAAAGTTCTCCAAAAAATATCCTGCAGTATTTTAGTAATTTAACTTTCAAGAAATTGCGCATGAATACAAACGTTAGAGTTGAGTCGAGTGACGTGCAACACGCTTATCCAATGAAAAAAAAGAACACTTTAGGGCATTCCCCATATTTCCAAGGAAACTAAACGCCAAAGCGATTGGCGATAATAGTAATCCGTAAGTATAGGTCCAAGTTAATCAAAGCAAATTTGATTTGAATCAATTTTGATTCGAAGCCGTTTTATAACTTACATTTCAAGACTTATATCAAGCTCAAAAAGTGATATGGGGCATAGTAGGCGACAGAGAAGATACTGATGGGGTTGGATAAAACAAATCTTTCGAAGTTTGTCGTTACTATTTGACCAAGCGTTCATTCCATATCAAGTCCCAGCAACTCTGAGGCCAAACATCTATCCTTTCACCACCTCAGTTCTAAGTAGTAAATTTAAAGTGCACTTCAATAAGCATTAATCCAAAAATCTAGATGCGAAGGTATGGCTGTGCATTTACTAGATTGGATCTTGCGTTTTCGCAAGAGGTTTAATCAACGTACATCAGTTCGGTTCAAATACATCTATTACTTGACATTGAAAATTTTATTTATTTACGGTATTTTATTTGTTTAAATCAGGCACAACGATGCGGTATGCATTCACAGAACACAAACATACCCAAAAAATAATAATACGGTACTGGTAATAATAATAACAAAAGCAAATTTAACGTGACTGAAACACAACATTGTTTTAACGTGACTGAAAATTTTAAAGCGAAATAACACATCCGAATTAGCAATAATTCGTCGATAGAAACCATAAACACTCTTACGCATATGAGCATCAAAGGTGGAATATTGGCATTAACTTAACACAATCTAGTGCTGACATACCTTGGTATACCGCGTTAATGAACGAAAAGCATTGTCACACGCGACTCGAATCTCGTTATTGCTTGACCTTAATTAATTACACTACAAATGAGCTAAGTACATATCCGCGCAAAATATGACATTTTTTACTAGTTAAGATCATATATGGAATTGAGATCTAATGGTGTTAGCAGCACTATATAAATAAGAAGCTTGCCTGGTAATGTCAGCATCATTTTTATACTTTAATTACATCAGTAACAAATTTAATAGCACAGTTATCCAACTTGATGTTAGGTTGGAAGTCTAGTAAGCAAAGGAGAAGAAGAAAGCATACCCACAGTCTTATCAGGATTAAATTTAATTTCATGAGTCAGAGCATATTTTTTGCACACCTGCAGCATTTTGCGTAGTCCCTTAACACTCCCAAGAGAAGTTACAAAGGTCATCAGCAAACATTAGGTGATTTATTTATACGGTTACCAATGTAGCAACCAGCTCTGATCTGATTTAATGCAGAAGACAGGCTATTAGTATGTAGAGCATACAAATAAGGAATCAAAGTACCACCACGTCTTATGCAACGTTACTGAGCATAAAAAAGATAAAAAACAAGTTCCCCATTTTACAACCATTTGTAATGTGACTACTAAAAACTAAGCAAACAAAACAGAGAGGAGCATTACGTTCAATCGAATTATGAAATTAAATATCGTGACTAACTCGATCCAAGCTTTCGAAGAATCAACAAAGACAGAAAACACTGGACTAACTCGTTCATTATAATGGCCAACAACCTGTTTTAAAGCAAAAACACACAAGTCAGTACCATGCTTTGCTTTAAAGCCAAATTGGTTGTCACACATAGAAAGAAAAGCAATTTAGTAGAATCCAAAGTGACACGTAGAATGTTGCTTCATGTGCAGATGCTGACACATTTGCAAAATGAAATACTGGCACTGAAAAATTATCAGTCGTTATAGAATACTGCAAGAATCAAAAAATGCATATGGGCTAAACTACACAATAAATTCAGAGGTTAAGTTTACTTCCAATTGATGAACAATAAATCTGATCACACAAACCTCCATCAATAGTTCAAAAGGTTTCATTTGACTACTAGATCTTAATTCTCTTGAAGATGATATCATTTGGGAAATAGTGGGATCAGCATTTCCAATTCGTTTTCTGTGTTGTTGTAATCTTTTGTTGTAAATAAACCGCTTGTAAGAGACGCTCTGATAAGTAGGTGTTCATTCTTAGACTATATCATTGTGCAAAACTTTTGGTTCGAAAAATAAGCATCAGCATTTTGAAAAACTCACTCCTTTTCTGTTTCCGTTAGGTTAAACTCTTTCCACTCATCACATTTGGTTTTCAAAGTTTTCAGCCGAATGACAACACTGTTTGTACTGGTATCTATGACAACACTGTTTGTTCTGGTATCTAAACTCTCATTGTGAACTATGCACGTTTGACCAATAAGGCTAAACTGAAGATTGCAATTGCTGTGTTGCATTGTTACAAAGCAAAATTCTGCAGTAGTAATTAAACACAAGATACTGTTTAAAAATCACATTACCACCACACGCAAGCATAGAATAATCTGAGTTAAACAACCATAACGGGTCTTGTCTAGAGTAAGCCGTCTGCGTAAGGCAATGAAAGGTGTGAACGGCTTACTCTAGATGAGACCCAACCTAACTACACTTATGGCCAACTAGTAGAGGGTACCGGCAATTGAAATGTGCTTTACACTTGCATTATATGGTAAACTAGCGTAAAAGTATATACTTTTCAGTTTCATTTAACATGCCCTTAAACAATTAAAAATGAACCCCGCAAAAGAACTGATAATCAGTACTGGTACCTAAGCCTAGTACCGTACAAAACTTTTATTTTGCCAATGACGTAAATGCCGGTATATATGTATATAAAATATAAAGGGTTTTCCAATGCTCTAGACACTTCCTTAAAAAACACTGTTGGCAGTTTATCTAACAGCTTTAACAGTTTAAGGTGCCTTTCACCACCACATTTAGTTGGCAAATCTACTGGTTTAAAGTTGGATGTGGTAATGGTGAATAAGACTAAAGTGATTTTTTGATAAACCTACTAATAGAAATAGCATGATTTAACGGAATACACCTGAACAATGACTAGTCTATAGCAGTACCGGTATAATTGGCTTGCTCGTAGTCTAGAGCAGTTGCACAGTGTATCATTCGTAGGCAAGGTACACTAGCTACCTGGATTCCCTTGTCTTCCTGCTTATTTATTTTGTTTCTTAATTTTAAACAGCATAAAAGTGGCCTTGAACGATTTAAGTTCGTTTCTGCTTTCTTTCAACCTAAGCTTAGTGTGTAATTGACTTCACATTCTTGCACTTTTGCGAGCCGAGTTGATGACTAATTCCATAGAAACCAAGGGGAAACGCTCTAACTGCACATTATTTCATTGGACAAGCACTTTGTTACGTCGTTAAAACGTCATTGGTAAAAACAAAAATGTTTGTATTCATCTGCATAGTATAAAGTAAGATTGTAAAAATACTGCAGGAATTTAAATGGAGAACTTTTAAATTTAAGTTATTCACACATTTTTGTACATAATTGTTAAAAAAATAATTAGCCCCTCGCTAGCCGGAACGAAGTGAGAAGTTACAGCTTTCAGCTTACAGACTACAGGCAGTGTTTTTGCAGTAACTATGCACCTTTTTTCTTAATACGGTAGCGCGAAGGCAACTGAGTTTTGACAACGTGTGGTCAGATGAATTTTGGATGATCGCAAAGAGGAAGCTTTTCTTTTGTAATTTAAGTTGCCAAATCCTCAGTTAATTTATGTTCAGTTGACGCCGCTTTGCTGTTAATTTTTAATTTCTTCCGTCAATCATAGGCGCAACTAGGGGGGGGGGCTAAGGGGGCTGAAGCCCCCCCCTTAGCCTTATGAACGACAGTGGATAAAACAGCTGTAAAAAATTATAAGTACCAGTACTTGTCGTAATTTGTCAATATTCAACAGGCAATAGGGGTGGATCCAGGGGTGTTTGGGAGGATGCATCTCCCTAAAATCCGATTTTAAAACTGTTTTAGAAAAAATACAATTTTTTTTCATAATTTCGAAACTTTTCGATAACAATAATTCTTACGCCTTAAGCACGCGTAATCGAAAATGTGCGAACACGTGCATCATACTTGGTGAGACACGCACATATAGGGGCAAAAATTTAAATAAAATGTACCTGAAAAATGTTCAAAAAGCACTAAAATGGCCATTGCAGTGTGTAGATTTGCAAAAAGTAACCGGGGGAGCATGCCCCCGGACTCCTAGAGCTGTTTTCGTTCCTCAATTTGCTTCAAATTCTGCCAGAAAAAATACGCTTGATTAAAATGTCAAAATTTAATGCTCTTGTCCTTGAAAAAATTTCTGAATACGCCTTTGACATGAAACATTTTCAAAGGGCTTATGTTATTTAGGCCCGTTTTGGGGTCTAAAACGTCTAACGAATTTGTACGTAGTAAGCATTCAACCTAATTGAAAACTGCATCCCCCCGCCAAAATTTTATTGATCCGCTCCTGACAGATAATATAAATTTAAGTTTTACTGAGGCATTTTTAACAATTAATGAATTTCTATGTCCGAGAATATTGTTAACTGCGGTTACGAGCAAGGTTAAAACAACAAAAATGTAATCTTTTAAGCTGATACCGGTATCTGTAAATTCAAATCATTTGTGAATTAAAATCGTTAACCGGTCAGAACGACGGTTAACCGGTCTCGCTTTGCAACCGATTCACCGAGAACGATCAGTTGATAAAGAAAGTGTTTTAAATAAATATGCCGCAAGTGCCAGTGAAAGATCTCATTTTATTGTTTAAATTTGCTTCGATGACGTTGACAAAAAGCACCGAGTCCAAGATTGCTGCAGTACCAAGACCTCTCTCTTCCTAATTGAAACTTTGCAAGTTGAACATTGTCGCGCAAGTTTTTTCAAGTAATTTGCATAATTTTTCTTCGTTGAAATAGATAGCAAGATAAGCATACATTGGTTGAAAAAATGTAAAAGACTCTTCATGTGCCGCTTTGGGATAGATTGTAAACTAAATTTCACAAAAACTTCGCTTGCCTAATGCCTAGTGAAACTAGTTTCGGACATAGCGCTTAGCTCTCTTCTGTTTTAATGCACAGATATTGATTTGAGCAAAAAAACTAGCCGTGGCTTTTCCTTGTTGAAATAGACGATAGACCTACGTCATCTCGCGAGCCAGTCAGACATGATTCTAGAAAATTACGAGCAATAAGGAACTAATCGTAATCACAAAAATGTATCAGCCCCCCCCTTACGAAAATCCTGGTTGCGCCACTGCCGTCAATACATTATTTTATACTGGAAAGCCTTCAAGACTGCTGACAGGAAGAGAGTCGAAATTTGTCAACTGAGCGAAGGGTCTAGAACTCCTCTAGACCGCCTGCATCAAAACGAAGTTCATTTTTTAACAATATTACAATCGCTTATGTTCGTGTCTGTTGAAACAGATAATTATACACGAAAAAGTAGATGTCGCTCAACTTGATGTATTTGCTTTTTCGGCCCATCTTTGAATGGAATTATAGGCCTATAATTTATAGTCAACTCAAACTAAACTTTTTCTTAAACTTTGCCCTGGATCTAGGGCTGACTTTTTTTGTAGAGTTAACTTTTTTTTGTAACTCCTGGAATTTTTTTCTTTTGCTATGTCGCCGTGGCTGTTTTTTTTTTTCGTTAATTTGCCAAACGCTATATCGCGGTTACCAGTAGAACAAAAAGAATTTTAAAGAAGAGTGTAAAGAGTCTTAGGTTTGTAGCAAGAGTATGTAGGCTTGGATTGGGAGCAGAGCATATTATACAAGCCTACAACCGGTAGCCTACATTTGCAGAGATGTGTAAGATTTAACGTCACTTTTAAAGGCAGCATAAAATTTAAAAAGTGAGGCCCAAATGGCATTTTCAAAGGAAAATCTTAACAGTAGAAGAAAGTTTTTCTAAAACTATACTAAAAAGAAGGTTCGGTTTAAAAATTGTTTATGATTGAAAAAAGATAGGGAAGTTTACTTTTAAATCCTCGCATGCCGAATTTTATTCGAGTTACAGGTTGAAGCAAACTTTGAAGTTTTTTGATTAGTCTAAAGTGTCAAGAAACTTCGATGTCGGTTTTGGAGCGGCATGTTTTTGTTGACAGGCCACACAAATATTTTTTATAATTTAAATATATAGTCGAAGGCAGCCAGACCTTTCACCGAGGACCAATTTTTTTCGCTAAATGCCTTTGCGGCCCGCAGTTGCTATAAAAATATAGTGAGAACCAAAAGGATAGACCGCTAACTGACTTAACCTGATTCGATCGGTATTTTGGATATTTTCACAGCAGCGTTCTATTTGCGAAGCAGTTGTAACGACTTTGTAAATCTTCATAAGCCTACACAATTTTAAAACTTGGCTGTCCACGGTAAATATACTCTAGGCCTAGTAAAGACCACAATGAATGTTTTGATAGTTGCTTTTATGTGTTTTGATAACTGCCCCGATTAAAGCGGAATTTTGGATAACAACAGCCCCGATGGGTTCGAATCCCACTCGTAATCAGATTTTTCTGATTACGTTTAATTTAGCCTAAGATCTTGGAGGGGTGGATTCAAGTTAATTTCATATGATTTATAGGCTTGAATCACTCTCTTAGCCTTGTAGCTACACTAGAATAGACTTCTGTATAAGCCTTCATTAATCATTGATATGGAATAATTACCATCGGGTTGTCCTAGTCATAATAGCTAAATAATGGCTGGCTTCCTGCTGTGGGATGATGAATAATAGTCTTATATCGTAGCCTACGAGAAATTCGGCTGCTTCGGCATGAGGTTACGATGGCCGAGTGGTTAAGACCGTATCTCCGGTAAAGACCAGAGGTGTACGGAGTCGCCTTTTTTGGACTCCTGCTCCTGTTTTGACCAACCAGACTCCTGATCCTGCTCCTACTCCTGGTCAATGTCTACTTTTTATACTCCTGCTCCTGTTCGACTCCTGTTTTTACGCAAAACGTCTGTTTAGGAAGGGAAATGGACAAATAGTTCAGAAGACTATTTTACCGCAGCGCTGCAACTGCTCAGTGGTTTGTAACATTTCTAAGTACTTGGGAAGAAGCAGAAAAAGATCAATTGCTAATGCTCATGCCCTTCTGAAAGTCAGGCACTTCAGAGATACTCAAGTTGTATTTTCATATAAACACAGTGCTGAATATCAAGACTTAAATTTTTATTTTGGACATGTGAAACTGTTCAAATGAATTCAATTCAACTTTGATGCGTACCAATAGCTACATGAAAGTTGAAAAGCAATTTAATATTGTAATGTAACGGTAGTTATTTTGAAAGAACCAAATACTGCAGTTCAAAACGAAACAGCCTTTGTACACTGATCCTAAGCTCTGTCTGTAGAAGTGCCCACTGCCTAATTGTAATATATAACTAACAAGCTCAACTTCTAGCACTGCAAAAGTGGGATTACAAACATATTAAATTCAAACTTTAGTAATTAAATTAAAAACTCACAGCTATTTTAAACATTCAACTGGTAGATAACAAGTAAAGCAAATTTAAAGATCTATGCAAAAGAAATTAACCAAGTGAGCACTTAGTACTGCAAATCTGAATGAGCCACTGATTTCAGGACCAATGCCTTGTATATGTATAATGTGCTGTCTTCAACAGTCATGTTTCAATATTGCTTCTTTAATGACATGCTTGACTTCGGGTTGCTACCCTTAAATTAACCTTCAAACCTTACTAAACATTAAACTTAAAATTCTGCACTAAGCCAATTACTTCAAAATAGTGAGGTACCGGCATATAATAAAAATATTACCGGTAATAACTAAGGAGTTATAGCCTAATAAAAAACTGAAGTTGAAAGAACAGATTGACGAGGAAGACTAGGTTGAGCTTGTGCTCTTCAAGTCAACAGCCACACAATCATGTGTGAAATGTGGTCGGCCAAGTCGTGACTTGAACCCGTGATGTTTGGTTTCAAAGCCCAACGCCGATTCCGCTCAGCCATTTAACTTGATGATGGTTCAGTACATAAAAATCAAACTAACCAAGTAGTGGCAATTACTTTTCCAATCATTAGCAAAACATGGTCATTTCTAAAACCATTGGCTATACAAACAAAGCAATCTATCGTAACCCTAGCAGCAACAAAAAATTTTGTACAATTACCCAGTAACTTTCAAATTTTCTGGCAAACTTGTGGGTTGTGCAAAACTTGAATTTAGAACTTTTGGCCTATGTAAAGTGAAGAAATGTTGGTTCTGTAGCTGCTGGACTAAGTCAGCCTATCTGCAATCTACCGGTACAAAGGCTTACTGCAAGACTGCTTTGTCTGTTTGTAGTCTGCATTAAAACACTAAACTGCATTAAAACACTAAACAACAAAAACACAAATAATTCCACATCACTTAGCTGACTACCCCTAGTACTAGTACCCTTACCCAAACCATACACAGTCATAATTAGTCGGTTCGTTTAGGTCTGCCGCTTGTGGTCTATCGTCTGGTACTACCCGCATCTAAACTTTTAATTCAGTTTATCAGGTTATTTGCCAAGTGATTGCATTATGCTGCTAACATCAGAAGAACTTGTTTTACTTAACTCGTCTTGTTTTTGGGTATACTATGGCTGCTATTTATCAATACCGATATGTTGGTAGAATTAAACCGCACAAAACCAGCAAATTATCAGAACCAAATTATGGCAAATTTTGAACAATTATCACAAGAATGCAGTAATTTTTCACTCCGGATCCTGCTCCTGCAACAATTGGAAACTTATGACTCCTGATCCGGCTCCGGCTGAAACATTGACACTCCTGCCGGAATCGACTCCGGTACTCCGGTTTGTGTACACCTCTGGTAAAGACTCGCCGCAACCATTGAGCTGGTGATACGTCACTGGCCGGTGCGGGCATAGGTTCGATCCCCACTCGTAATCAGAAAAATCGTGATCAGATTTTTCTGATTACGTTTAAGTCAGCTGAAGATCTTGGAGGAGTAGATTGCAGTTAATTTCATTAAGTAAAATTTCTACACAGTATAAATATATATATAGCATGTTGTTTTAAGCCACGCAATTGCAGCTTGGGTTTTTATATGAGTGAATTATATGCATCATGGAAGATGACCTAGCTGAGTGTCGAACCCGTGAAACCAGTTCCGGAGCTCTACGCACCATCCACTCGGCCAACTCTCAAAGCAGTTATATTTAACAAAAACATTTACTCCACGTATCCAACATCACTAGTGTCCAAAAATTGTCAGTGAGAAGCAAGTGTGGAAACCTGGCTACTTGGCGTTAGGATGTCAGTTTCAGTTTCGGTGTGTTATGAAACCCAGATGTCAAGTTTCAGTTTTGGTTTGGTTTCACGGCTGTTGAAAAATAAGAAGCAGTTTCGGTTTCAATTTTGCTTACGCACAGCTTCGGTTTCTGAGTTTCAGTTTCGGTTAAAGTTTCATCCAAGAAAGCTATTTTATTTTGAATACGGATTATTCAAATGCTTTACTTTTTGGCGGTTTTGTTTTATTACGATGATAAGTATCAGGTCAGATGGCCGAGTGAGGAGAGCAATTATTGCTTCAGAAGTAGTCGACTTGGGTATAATCTCGAGTCCAGTGAAACCAAAGACTCAAAAATTCGTATTCACAGCTTTGTTGTTATCGCACGATCTTTTGTTTGTCGGCACGTCGGAGATTCGATCCTTCACTCGCTGTCTTCACGAGGCTTGTCATGTATAGTTTCCAAGTTGGCCATTATGCAACCTCTGATAATCTCGTTTCGCAATCCTTGCACGCTTTTAGTTTAAGGCACTTAATCACACGCGATTTTCTTGCACCTTTTTTACGCCTTTTTTGTAACGGCTGCTCGTTGGCTTTTTTAGTTAACTCAGTTATACAAGCTTGTAGCATTGGACGGCAAGCAGCATTTTAGCGACTCTTTAGGTTTTAATTTGTTTGCAAGTTGGTTCGCTGGCGAAAATATTCGCGATTAAACTCCGAATAATTTTTGCTCAGCTGGTATCTTTTTATTTGCTCAATACAATTATTTGATTCTTTTGGATTGGTTTCCTTTATTAGACCAGTTGAGTGAAGACCCAGGAGCTTCCCCTGGGACACCAAAGGGACCGGCGCTAGGTCCAGAAGAAGTGTGGAATAAGTTCAAAGTACTGACTTAGAGTAGAGTTCTTAACAAGCTTCTCTATTTGACGCTCAGCATAAAAGGAACTGTACTGGTTAATGATGGTAATGACAATTTTATAACCTAAAACCTTGGAAAAATTTGAACAGGTTTTAGTTTCAGTTTCGGTTTTGACGTTTCAAGAAAAAACGGTTTAGGTTGAAATTTAAGTTTTCAAAAATTTGGCAAAGTAGGTGTCAGTTTCAGTTTGGGTTTCCCAAATTTCCTTTGAAACCGGGTTTTCAAATTTAAGATTAGGTTTGGGTTTCCACCCTGAATGAGAAGACTGGCATTGCTTTTCTTGCATCAAGACTTCGATATCGGCCCTTATTGGGTTCCAAAGATGTTGTCGCTAATCGTAAGATATCTTCAAGATGGTCGTCAGACATAGCTGATCGTTTATTTGATTTGGTATCTCTTTATTTGCATTGCTCCTTCTGAACAGCTAGACTTCATTTCTTTTCTAGGTTGTTCCCTCGTCTTAGCAGCGACTGGCCGTACACAACGTTGCCCAGTGAAAAAAAAAACATAACTCAACAATAGCTTGATTGTTACAATAATACTGTATTTGCCTTCCAAATGCACGGATGATTCAGTTTGTGCACCGTAATTATTAATGCTGTTGCTGCCGTGCCCATTTTACAAAGTGATTTTTTTTAGTTCAAAACTCTGGGTCCAAAATGCTAAAAATTGGACCTTCAGAATCAATCGTCGGAATATTCATGCAAAAACTGCAAATTATGCTCAATTCATTTCGAACCGTCAATGCTGCTTCCTTCATACAGTAGCGTCGTTCACTTGAAAAACGATGCAGTTCCTTCTATGCAAAACGATGCAGTTTCTTCGTTTGTTGCCTACGTAGGGAATTTGGAGAAAAAATTACTGTGACACATCAGCAATTTGCATCTTCTTTGAGATTGGGAGAGTTGATGTTGCACGAATTGTTGAAAATACCTTTCCAAGCTTGCTCGTAGCCTCACTTTTTGAAGTTTTTTCTAATAGGCCTTGTTGCACTGTCCTCTATCTTGTGGTCTCGTGATACCTAACGAAGAACTATGTAAAAAATTGTCTGTAAATATAATTATGGTAGTAGATCGAAACTGGAGTGTCTTCCCGTGCAAGTAGGTGCCGTTTTTGAGATATAACCGTTTGAATATTGAAAAAATTTGAGCGGATGAATACTATTGCGCTTAAAGCGCATCACTGCTTTTTCGTCATTAGGTGTTACCGTGTTAGTTTCTAAATGTTTTTTGCTCAGTGTTCGATAACATTTTAAACTGAAGTAGAAAAAAATATCTAACCTATTGATTTTTAAGTTAAATTGTAAGCTGAATTTAATTATTTTTGTATAATTTTTAAATGAAGTGACAGCATCTAACTCATAAAAAATTAACTTATGCAAGTTAAAATTTGGAAACATGTTCTTATCAGCTGTTTCGTCATAGTTACGCCAAACAGCTGATCAAGGTAAATCAACGAAATAGTGGAACTGGCAGTCTACAAGTGCTAGTGGCACAAACTTAGGTAGGTTTAGCTGCTGAAGTGTAGAGATAGATAAAATTAAAAACTTGAGCGGTATTATTATACCTTTTTAAAAGTCAGTCAGCGTAGCTTATCGAAATGACTTATAGGTTTACTTACAGAAACGTCATATAACCTACGTATCTGTATACTCTGTTGCTGGATAGGTTTGTGAGGAAATGATGATAAAAAGTCAGGCTACAGTTACGTGCTTTTTGTGGTAATCCAGTATCTGGGTGCCATTCCTACGGACAGACTAGTTTTCCATACTGCTCAGATGGGCGAGTGATTAGAGCGTCCGCCTCGGGAGCTGTAGACTTGAGTTTGATTCCAGGTCGGGTCAAACCAATGACTGCTTGACGCTCAGCATTATACGGACAGTGTGGAGAACAAGCCGGCAAGTTTACTTGTTGTGCCGTTTGAAAATGCGCCTAGCGGGATTCCCCCATCTTGGTGTTGTTGACAGATGGCCGGCAACTCCTCAGCGAGCTCGTATAGCGCTTTGATCGCTTTCTCGCGATAGGAGGATAAATATGCGACTAAATACAAAAATACTCTACCAATGCTATTGGTGCTAATAGATCTCATTTAGCTTGGCGCTTATCATTTTTATTTATCGGTGAGTAATAATTTAGAGAATCAATGGCCGTTAGCTCAGTTGTCAAGCGCACGCTCTCGGTGCGGTAGGTCTGGGGTTCGATTCCCATACCGGTCAAATCGGCACAGTGTCGCCAACGGCTCGCCACGGCTGCGACGTTTCTTCGGAGTTGTGTAGCCCAGGCGCTAAGCCACGGAGATGGGCCCCGCAACTCGTTACACGCTTCGGCGTAATACCGCAAGTATAATGAAGATTTGATTTTGATTTGTTGAAATGCATAATTGTTCACTATGATGACGTCTATTACAGTGATTCAAAAAAGTTTACAGCAACAAGTTTCAGCACTCTAAAGTAATGTGCTTATAAATGGCTGAGTTTGGATTGTACTGAAAAAATTATTGCTGCTAAAAATTTACAATTATATGGGATATAAATTCATTAACTGATCTGTCACCGAGCGCCCATAGACATGGTTTTCATCAATAATGCTATTTTCGATTTACCAATGAAAGAAGTATTGAAAGGCGCGTATGTTCGAATTCTAAAAGAATATTTCCAGAAGATGATTCTCCTGAAAGAATTGAAAGTTTGTCCATACAAGCGTTGCGGTCATCAAGTTCATTCAACATATGTGAAAAAAAAAGAAATCAGTGAGTTGACAGAGGCGATGATCTCTGCTTTTCCATCCACTTCAGAAAGATGTCTTTCAATATTTTGTAAGCAATTACGACATGTTCTGTGCTACGCAAGCCTCTGCTTTCCCTACTTTTGCCCTGTTGCAGCCATTTGGTGTCTACTTTATAACACTTTATTAGCTGTACCCGTCGATTAGATTGGGAAGGTCATTCAAATACTTTGGAGAAGATAACTCCTTGGCTGCTTGCCTACGATTGTGTGAATTATTCTCGCTACGTTCCTGTCTATTTGCATTAAATGCGTGAATTTGAAAAAGCACACCCATTCGCTCTTGAGCATTTACGTGCTGGTGAATTTGCAATTCAGCAACAAGAGCGATACGGATTTTTCGCAACAGCCGCAGATCAAGTGATTGAGCAGACTGTTAACAGAGACAATAAATCAGTGTTCTTGCGTTGGAAACGGCGTATCATGCACCGAACTCTGCTTTTGCGTTGTTTGTGAAAATGATTCGGAGACCGTAATTGAAGTAGAACTAGTGAATGATGTCAGTAATGACGACGATGATAGTGGTGACAACCAATTTGTAGCTAGTTGAAAAATGTTAAAATGTGTTTGTCGTAACTAAAGGTTTTATTTTAATGTAACGAAATTTAATATAGCTTATTCACACCAAATTTCTCTTTGTATTTCAAGTAATAAGACCTGCTTATCAATGTAGCCTATAAGTGTTTTAGCTAGATACGAAATTTAGTCAATGAAAATATATTGCGGCGTAAAAGTTTATGTTTATATCTTTTTAAAGTAGATTGGCAGCAACGAACAGTAACTAATAATATTAATTTGCTGATCCAATAAAATTCTTTTTCGTAAAATATATTTCTTTCGAGAATTATGATGCCATTATTTAATTGCACAAAACTGACGCAAAAGGTACCGGTATGTTGTTTTTGGTTACATTAAAAAAATACTTTGAAGTGCTTAATTTATACCAATTGAATTCCTTAGCGTTAACTTGGTGCAGTAGTTGAAATACGTGAAGTATTGTAAAGTTATCAGCTGTTAGAGAGTAGGATAATCGTCTCGTAATTTAGAAAGTATTTGATAAAACTGGACAAAATTTGCAAGTGTGCCAGTATGTACCGTATGCTTAATTTATCCACGTCAAGTTTCACATTGTTTTTCAATGAAAATAGTGGTTAAAAAATTTATGTACACTCTGTTCAGAGAAAGTTTTTACTTCTGGGTGATATGACGTCATCAACTTATGACGTCAGTGTTTGGCACAAAAGCAAATTATTGACTGAAAATGTCCCCAACTATTTTTAAGTGTTTGCAGCAATTACTCGATACAATTATTTACTATCTTGTATGATTGCGCGTTAAGCTAGCGGTAAATAACTAATTGTTGTACGTCTATAGAAGAAAAAAAAAAAATACTACATCAAACTAGTCAAAGTTTTGCAGATGTGTTAATATGTATACTTAGATTTTCCCAGCCAAAATTCAGCTTTTTAAACTTACTATATATGAAGTTATAAGGAACTGTATATACACCCTGTCTAGCAAAAATATATTTTTTGCAAAATCTTGTTTGTGAGTTATGACGCCATCAACTTATGACGTCAGTATTTGAAATAAATGCAAATTATTGACTAGAGATGTCTCCAAACTATTTTGAAGTGTTTGTATTACTAACGCAAGAAGTTGGAAGCAATTACTCAATATGATTATTTATTTTCTGGTCTGGTTGCGGTTTAAGCTAATGGTTAATATGTAATCATTGTAGGTCAATAGCAAAAAAACTGCTGAATAAAACTGGTCGAAATTTTGCAGATGTGGTAATATGTATATTTGAATTTTTCACACCAATTTTTAGCTTGTTAAACGTACTACAACCGAAGTTATAAGGAACTGTATACACCCCATTCAGAAAAAATAATTGTTTTTACAAAATTTTTTACTTGTAGCATGGCCTACTATATAGACGGCCTGATATGTCACATTTTAGAGGCCATTTCTAAGAGGCCTATTTCGGAATTGCATAACATTACAAACTGGTGCGTAATAACAGCATAATAAACTATCACTTAAGTTTTAATCAGAACAAAGCATGTATACAAGTTCATCGATGACAAAATGAAAGCAAACGTATAGTTATTAAATGATAAACACTAAACTCAAAACCGTATTTTGGTTACTGCACATTCGCTTTGCATGCTTTTTCATGTCACCAGTTGGCAGTATCAATCTATGCAACTGAATGCCTGGCAAGTTAACTACTACAGGTAACACAGTTGTGGGGATCAAAACAAACCGGTAGTTTCTGGATCAAACCAAGGTCTCACGCTACACAGACATGAACATTAACGCGAGACAATCGAAATAATTCATAAAAAATTATAAACAATGAATAATAATCCTGGTCTGGTGCCTGACAAGAATAATTACTGTTACAAAAGTAACTTAAAATTGAAGTTCCAAGGTAAAATGCAAAAGTTAAGCTAGTAAGAAAATATGAATTATTCTTCGGTACGTTGTCTTTTCTTGAAGGCTCTCAGTGCATCTTTTCTAACATCGCCGTTGTCCAATTTACGTTTGTTATTATAAAATACATTTGTGATGATTTTTCTGGCAATAGTGCCCCCCCATTCAATATGACTTTCACAAGTAAAATTTACATTGCTGCAAAATGTTTTTAAAACATAGTGGGCAGCTTCACGGATGGATATTGTTTCATATCGCTGTAAAAGTTTATTCGTCACATCAAGAACGGCAAATCCACTCGACACAAACTGAGCTAGGGTTCTTGATGGCACAGTCAAACCACCTCGTGACAGATGAGCAAAGTAAGAATAATTTTCAAGGTTATCTCCACAGAGTTTATTAATACAAACATTGCAAACTGTTTTGTCTTTTAACTTTTGAGCTGCATAGCCAGCCACAACGACAGATACTTCCTCACTGTCTTGAGTGAGTGTAGCCTCACAAATTTCTGAACTCATCTGATCGAGTTCTTCCTTCAAGTTTTGCATATGGATCTCATTGTTTTTCAAAAGCAAACTGTCGTCGGAAAAAAAAATCAACATTTTGTTTAATTAATGTATGGCAAAGTATGATCTTCTCTGAATCATTAACTTCCTTTAAGCTTACTAAAAAATTTCCACCATTTAGTTGTCTGTATTGTGAAAATCTTTTTTCAACTGGATCACTTTGAAATTTAGCCATCAAAACGTATGAGTAGCCTTCCTGTAAAAGGTCCTGAGCCAGCAACGCTTGGGCACGCAGAGTCCTAATCAAAGCATCACTGGTTTGTTTTGATAGTGTGAGAGCAGAGGCACTGCTTTGCAACCAACTTTCAAACCATGTTGCCAAGCTTTCCAAAAATTCTAATTTCCCATCATTCAGCACAACTGCATTACCAATCGAATTAGGATGAAATTTTGTTTTGGAGTTCACAACTGTCCACCAACTATTTATCAAAGACAAAAAGCTGCTTACATCTTGTCTGTTTGGAAAGTAACTTTTACATGCAGCTATTGTGGATTCGTCAAAAATTGCCAGAGCCAACGCAACATTCTGTTTATTAAAACCCGGATGTAAAGCCTTAAATGTCAGTTTCGGAGCTTTTCGCAAATTTGCTACGTTTGTCATGTCCTCATCATAAATTTCATGCAGGTCTCTCCATGAAATGTATCCGTTGCTTGAAGATGTTACAAGCTGGTCTTTAATGCAAAAAGAAAAAGATGGAAAAACGAACTTTCTGGCATTTAACAAATTGTTTCTAATATTTTTGATCAGATGGACATTATCAAAAAATAAATAAGTTTTACTTAAATTTTCAGGATGTTTAATATTTAAAGGGTTATCGGAAGGATGCAGTTGTAGTAGCGAGCGAAAAGCTGCTACATTTGCTGAGTGATTATCCAAAACAATGCCTCGAACTCGAAAGCCAGCACTTGCAAGGCTTGCTATGCATTTTGAAAGTTCTTCAGCAAGCCATTTACCGTTAATTGTTACTTCTGGCACAGCCTTTACGACTATTGGAACAGATTTTTTGAGGCCCACAATCATAAACACAGCGATACCTTTGAACAGAGTTCCATTCTCATCTACTCCCACATACTGTCCACCAGAATATTGAGAACTTTTCTGGAGGTACATTTCATCACACATCAATACGAGGTCGTCAGATATTGATTTATTTTGTCGTAACAATTTTGCCACTTTAATGACATCCAGATTTCCAGACTTCAGTTTCCTTAATAACGACATAGATGGTAACGGAAGTTTGCCAAGCAAAATCTTGTATGCTTGTGCAGATGTGTATCTTAACAACAATGCAAAACGTATCATCTCACAGGAATATGGTGGGCAACCCTTAGTTTGATAATGCTGCCTTTGCTGTAGCTCTTCAATTACATCCTGCGACTTGTTCCCAACATTTCGCAAATAAGCAGGAAAGTTTTGCAACATTGATAATTTGGTTAGTTTTGCATTTCTTCCCATCGTAAACCATGAAGGCAGTGGCACCGGATTACTGCGATACTGAAGCTCAACATGCAGATCCAAATTTATCTTAATTGCTTCTAATACCTCTGGAAAGCCAGAAACGCTGTTAAAGCTGAGATTGTAGTATACTACAAATTGCTCAGTTTTGTGAAACTGATTTCCTGGAGGTGCATGCTTTTCAGATAAGTCATTGAAATTTTCAATCGAATCTTCTTTGGAAAAGTTTTCCAGCTCATCTTGTTGAAAGATTCTTTGCGTTGGAGGCTTACGTGGAGCTGCAGGGGTTTTTAAACTCGATGGTTGTTTCAAAGCAGAAGATGTATGCTTGGTTGGAATGGGATTTGCTTTCCATTTTAATTTTGTTCTTATTCCGACACATAAAAATTTTTCATCAAAATGTTTTGAACATATTACAGAATTGGAGGAAGGTGACCAGTTGGCCCGATTGACAAATTGCACCCATTTATTCAGTAAGTCTGGTTTTCTGAACGGAAAACGAAACGATGAAATACCTCCTTTAGCAGTATATCCCGATTTACATCCAAATACCACACATTTATTTACCATAATTACTTAATCACTCATAACTTTATTGCTAATGCTGTAAGAAAGTAATCCTGGTATAATATTTAGCCTAGTCAGTTAGCAACCAGAATTTTTCGTGTAACGTTATTTACTTTGCCAGCATACAATGATAGCAATAAATACTTATATTCATACATAGTCCATGGTATCAGTAGGAATGATGTGATTCGGGACGAACGGCAAATGTTATTAACATCACAGGTAATGCCTAAAAAAGGTCTTTATAAGCTGATGTTACCCATAACTATTTGCGATCAATCTCGTATTCATAGCAGGCTATTACATGATTATAATAACTAACTACACGGCATAGCATGCTGATAAGTTACAAGCTATTTCTAGATCCTTACATCTGAATTTTTGACTTTCAACCTCACAATTTGCAATGAATCTATTATAAATAACGAAGTGGCTAAAGTTACGGGCCCGTAACATTTGCCTCTTTAGTTTATTTTATTACTTCGTCACGCTCTCGTACAATCAGGGAAGCGTGAAGGGATAATAAAATAAACGAAGTGGCTAAAGTTACGGTCACGTAACCTTAGCCTCTGCCTATAAATAATTGTGCTGTTATATTGAAAACTCACTAGATTACTGTTATTCCTATTGACCATTTCTTTTTTTAGAATACTGCAATCCAAGCTGTAAATGAAAAAAATAACACCTAGCTCATAACTGCTACTGTCCTGCTAAAACGCAACTTGCAGATGAGATGAACTAGTTTCAATGTTAACAGCATAATTACAGACACTGCGCGTATGTGCGCGCGTGTGAAAATAAATTAAAAGACGGTGTGTAGAAAAAGCAATAAGCGCAATGCAGACACTGCAGGAGAGAACGCTCTTCCTTTTACTTTGACAAAAAAGTGCGCTTTCAGCTTTTCGCTGTCACAAAATCACCGCCTCTTAGAAAAAAGCAATGAAATGTGACATATCTGGCCGTGTATATAGTAGGCCATGCTTGTAGGTTATGACGTCATCAACTTATGACGTCCCAGTTTGGCATGGACATAGTCTGTCAACCAAAGATTACTTTGAAAGTGGTCTGATGCATTTACATCAACCACAAAAAAATTTAGAGGCTTTTAAGTGTGTGGAATTTCTGCATCTTTGAAAGAGCTATTTTTGTCTTTATGACGTCATTATGACGTAACGGCACCTGTTGGACACGGAAGACACGAGATTTAAATTCAGCATTTCTTAATCTTCAAATTTACGAAGTTTCATCTAGTTCTTCGGTGGGTATCACGAAATCCATTTTCTAGGCGTTTTTTGTGATAGCGTAACAAGGCCTATAATTAAACTTTTTATTCAAATGCGACTGCAGTAGGCCTATATTCAGAACTTCAACAATAGCGAGATAAAGATGTCAACCAAAAGCTGCAAAAAGTAGGCTACCTAAAAATTGCACACTTGTAAAACTTGCAAAAACCGCCAATTAGCGCATTCTTTTCCTGTTATTGATAAAAAGTTCTTATCCTTTTACTGATGTGTTATTTTGCTTTTCATTGTTAATATTTCAGTTTTGTGCTTTAATTTTTGTGACTGCTTTGTTATGAGTTTTAGCCCAACACTGTATTAATTCAATTGCACTATGGCCCATTAAAATAAAATTATGGTTTTGTAGTGTTACAGAAAGTTTTAGAAGACAAAATGCCATACTATTCCATACTATGCCATACTATTCCATACTATGCCATACTATGCCAAACTATTTCACACTATTCCATAATTAGAGAAACCGCTTTTTTGAGACGCGCTTTGTTTTGCATATAGGCCTATATGTATTTAAAACTGATTTTCGTTACCTTGCGATTAGAAAATCTATCATTTTCGGTGTTTATTGGCTATAACTGGTCATAATGGAGCTAATAATGTTAAAAAATATTGGAAAAAGCAAACAGTTTACAGGATCCTAAAAGAACTATCCCTCCAGTTGTACTTTTTTCAGGATGCCCTTCGTTTTACATAATATTGAAAATTAATTTTCGTTAGGTTGAGATTAAAAATCTATCATTTTCGGCGTTTATTGGCTATAACTTGCCATAATGGAGCTAACAGTAATGGAAAAAGCAAACCGTTACAGGATCCAGAAAAAGTAGTCTACTACCCCTCCTAGTAGTCCTATTTTTAGGACTTTAAAATCTAAGAATCCTAAAGTTACAGATCCTAAAAAAGGACTATCCCTTAACAGCTTATTAGCCTATACAGTTCACTGTTTAGGCGCTGGGTTGTAGGCTGAATTTTAATCACCTGATTACCGGTAATTTAGCAGAGCCTGCAACAGGGGTGAAATGACGTCACTGGCACAAATGTGCTACTTGCACATCGTCACTCGCACTCGCACATCACTGTACTCGCACTCGCACATTCCAATGTTGTAAAAACCGGACCACTCGCACATTCCGGTGTTGTAAAATCAAGACCACTCGCACATTGAGCAAACTAGCTCTCGCACATTCCGGTGTTGTACAAACCGGACCACTCGCACATTGACCAAACTAGGACTCGCACATTGACCAAACTAGCACTCGCACATTGCATGTTCACTCGCACATTATGACCGGACCACTCGCACATTGATCAAACTAGCACTCGCACATTCCGATGTTGTGCAAACCGGACCACTCGCACATTGACCCAACTAGGACTCGCACATTGACCAAACTAGCACTCGCACATTGCATGTTCACTTGCACATTATGACCGGACCACTCGCACATTGGCCAAAGTAGCACTCGCACATTCCGTTGTTGTACAAACCGGACCACTCGCATATTGACCAAACTAGGACTCGCACATTGACCAAACTAGCACTCGCACATTGCATGTTCACTCGCACATTATGACCGGACCACTCGCACATTGACCAAACTAGGATTCGCACACCAAACTAGCACTCGCACATTGCATGTTCACTCGCACATTATGACCGGACCACTCGCACATTGATCAAACTAGCACTCGCACATTTCGGTGTGGTAAAAAGCAGACCACTCGCACATTGACCAAACTAGCACTCGCACATTCCGGTGTTGTAAAAGCCTCACCACTCGCACATTGATCAAACTAGCACTCGCACATTCCTGTGATGTACAAACCGACCACTCGCACTTTGACCAAACTAGGACTCGCACACCAAACTAGCACTCGCACAATACATGTTCACTCGCACTTTGTAATCGGACCACTCGCACATTGTTTAAACTAGCACTCGCACATTCCGATGTTGTAAAAACCGGACCACTCGCACATTGACCAGACTAGGACTCGCACATTGCATGTTCACTCGCACATTATAATCGGACCACTCGCACATTGACCAAACTAGCACTCGCTCATTCCGATGTTGTAAAAACCAGACCACTCACACATTCCAGTGTTATAAAAATCAGACCACTCGCACATTGACCAAACTTGCACTCGACCGGACATCTGGGTGGTCCAGTTATAATATGCGAATGAACATGGAATGTGCGAGTCCTAGTTTGGTCAATGTGCGAGTGGTCCGGTTTGTACAACACCGAAATGTGCGATTGCTAGTTTGGTCAATGTGCGAATGATCCGGTTTTTACAACACAGGAATGTGCGAGTGCTTGTTTGGTCAATGTGCGAGTGTTAGTTTGGTCAATGTGCGAGTGGTCCGGTGCTTACATCACCGAAATGTGCAAGTGAACATGCAATGTGCGAGTGCTAGTTTAGTGTGCGAGTCCTTGTTTGGTCGATGTGCGAGTGGTCTGATTTTTACTACACCGAAATGTGCGAGGGCTACTTTGGCCAATGTGCGAGTGGTCTGGTTTTCACAACATCGGAATGTGCGAGTACTTGTTTGGTCAATGTGCGAGTGGTCCGGTCATAATGTGCGAGTATGGTGATGTGCGAATGATTGGTTATGTGCTAGTCGAAATGTGCGAGTGAACATGGAATGTGCAAGTAGGGTGATGTGCGAGTGAACATGGAATGTGCGAGTACGGTGATGTGCGAGTGATTGGTTATGCGCGAGTGCGAATCGAAATGTGCGAGTGGTCAGGTCAAAATGTGCGAGTGATCATGGAATGTGCGAGTACGGTGATGTGCGAGTGATTAGTTATGCGCGAGTGGTCCGGTCACAATGTGCGAGTGAATATGAAATGTGCGAGTGGTCCGGTCATAATGTGCGAGTGCGGTGATGTGCGAGTCGTAACATGCGAGTGGTCTGGTCATAATGTGCGAGTGCGAGTAGGGTGATGTGCGAGCGATTGATTATGTGCGAGTAGTCCGGTCATAATGTGCGAGTGCGGTGATGTGCGAGTCGTAACATGCGAGTGGTCTGGTCATAATGTGCGAGTGCGAGTAGGGTGATGTGCGAGCGATTGATTATGTGCGAGTAGTCCGGTCATAATGTGCGAGTGAACATGGAATGTGCGAGTTCGAGTATAGTGATGTGCGAGCGATTGGTTAAATGTGCGAGTGGTCCGGTCATAATGTGCGAGTGCAGTGATGTGCGAGTCGAAATGTGCGAGTGGTCCGGTCATAATGTGCGAGTGCGGTGATGTGCGAGTGGTCCAGCCATAATGTGCGAGTAGTCCGGTCATAATGTGCGAGTGAATATGAAATGTGCGAGTGCGAGTACAGTGATGTGCGAGTGATTGGTTATGTGCGAGTCGAAATGTGCGAGTGCGAGTGACGATGTGCTAGTAGCACATTTGTGCTAGTGACGTCATTACACCTCGTCTCAGAGCCTGGAAAAAGAACGTGTCACCATAGATTACTTAGTGGATTGAACCCTGCATTGTGACGTAAAAAGTTCAGTCACGCTTGAACGATAGTGCCAATTTTTTTTCAGCTACAATGGGAAAGTGCATATCTGATGCTTAAAAATGCCAGAAAAGAGTCTTTATCTTCATGCATATTGCATCTTAGTTCAAATCTTTTTAGCATATTTGAGTCTAAGATTGCCGTAATGTTCAGGCACACCGAGCTTAAACTTACGAGCTTTGCAAGGTTACGATAAGCGAGGGAATATCATCGTAAACCGTAGCGTAGACCTTCCGGTTGAACCGTACAACTATTTTACAGGTTTTCACTGTTGCGTAGCATAATAGGCTATAGTAGTTTAACCAGTACAATACAAATTTTACCTACGTTTTCGACACTCTCTTACCCGTTTAAAAATGGAACTCTGGGAGGACATGTCGCAAGAAGAATTGGATTTATGTTTCATCATTATCGAGACGGTAGGCTACATTATACTGATGGCAGAGTTTTGGTTAATGCAAGTTGCAAAAAATTAGGCCATATCGATAAAGATAATAGTAGTAGGAGTATACGTTAGCAGTAGTAGTTTATTTTTATTTAACGGCCAGAGAAAAACTCAAAAAAGAACAAAAACAGTGGCCAAAAAGAAGGCTACAGCAACAAAACGATATACGTTATAGGCTACCATGCGTAAATAAAAATAGACACAGCCTGAAAAATAAAAAATGCACGGTCGCTGCACCTAGTTGCTCCTTAAACTTAATTCCATTGAAAACCAATTAAGATTTTTAGATTTTTCTTTAAAAAGCCACAGATCTCTTATTAAAATACCGGTGCTTGTTGGCAATGTGTACGCAAAGTTATGGGTTCAATTTCCGCGTCGGTCAAGTCGGACACACTTCTCGCCACTGCTACGCATATTTTTCGCAGTTTGAAGTTGTGGCTCAGGCATCAACTTAGCCGCGGAGATAGGCTCAACCCGCAAGTAGACGTATAATGATGGATTAGAGTTTAAAAGAAAATCAATTTTACGGATTTGTGCCCACCTTTGGTTATCAAGCCTAAAAACCAGTCACTTTTAACCCAATAAACCATACCTAGATACTTAATGTTACTTATAAACAATGTTTTGCCCATATACAAATCCATTAGTCCCCTTAAAGTGCTTGATGTGCTGCAGAAGGCTAAACAACCCTCAATTACTACCTGCAGACCAGCATCAGACTAGCATTTTCAATGGTAGCTGAAGAGAAATTGGCACCATCACTCAAGCGTGACTGAACTTTTTGCAAAATTTCACTGTTGTTTTTGAACTTTTTTAGCTACGCCTATTTGTATAAACAAAAATTACTAAAAATAATTAAAAATCAATAAATGACTATGTTAAAAATTTTATGCAAATTGGTTTCCAAACAACAGAGTAATAGCATGCTAAAAAAAATGAAATCACTGATGCGTAACGCCTCTTCCTATCCACTAAGTAATCTATGGTGTCACTGTAGGCCCACTGGTATTCAAGCTTTGATTTTGTGATAAGAAAGTTAGGATTTGGCGTAGAGTGAGAATGTGGACCAGACCTAAATCAGGTAAGTATGTGCGGTATGGTACAGTATTGATACTGGTAACTGATCTAGACCAGGGTTTCTCAACTCATTTTCCTCTGTGGACCACTATGCCTATTCAGATAAGTCTGTGGACCTCTGCACGTAAAAAAGCAGTGTCTATTTTGCCGTTAACAGCATAATAGCTTTTAGGTCTATTTTGCTGCAGCTACCATTTGTAACCCTGAACCCCATGTCACACAAATATTACATCTTATTCTATTTTACTGTTTTTACAAACCCGATTGTTAACCCCAGGTCACACGAATGCGAACCGAACCAAAGCGATTCGAACCAAAGCCACTTAAGCTAAACAAACCGAAGTCGCGACGAGAATTGAACCCAAAACTGGTGCAGCACTTCCCATAATACGCTGCGCTCTATCCACTGAGCTATCAAGAAATCGTGGCAATCTAGCATAAAATAGCGCTTAAAAACCCACGCCATCACTTACGACAAAATAGACTTAAAAGCTACCAGTATTTTGTCATCAATGGCAAAATAGACACTACCTAACAAAAAATCACAAAAACCAATTTACACATAGCATTTAATACATTGGTAGGTACACAATTTTACCAGTTGACTAGTTTATGCTACTGCAAATGTGCTTCCACACTTTCACGTGCGTTTATTGCTAACAAGCTTTTCGATGTTAGTAGTGGTATTAGATAAGGCACAACGTATGTAGATCACATTCTACTGCTTCAAGACGATTCCTCAGTTTGGACTTAATGTTTACCAGAGACAAAAAACCACACTCACACGTAGGGATGTTCATTTCAGAATATTTTCCTATTGTAGAAAAATTTCGATTCTTTTTTTTGAATTTTAGAATCTTTCCAGAACATTGAATCTTAATGCAGAATAGTCAAAAATTCTTGTATTTTTCAAGTTCGAGCCTTGTTTTGCAAAATTTAAACGCTGATGAAAACCAAACTACACAGAAACCGTTAAAAAAGTAAAAGCAATAGAAAAAATCACACACAAAAAAACTGTTTCAAAACGTAACTTGTAAACAAATGAGTACTGCCATAACATGTAAACAAAACCAAAGAGCATAAACAAAACACTAAGCAAACCAAAGAGCATAAATAAGCAAAACACCAAACCAACAAAATGTTGCAACTATGACATTGACAAATGTTGCTTGCACCAGACGCACACACACACACGTGCGCAACCACTGGTTGCCAGTAACTTCGCCACATGGTAACATTGCCACAGAAACTTCGCCACACTTTGAGAAGGTAAGGGAGATGTGGGGATAGGTGTGGGAAAGTGTATTGGGGTGTGGGGCAAGGAAGGGGAGATGTGGGAAGAGGTATGAGAGGAGGTGTAGAAAAGTGTGTTGGGGTGTGGGGGAGGTAAGGGGAGATTTAAGGAAAGGTGAGGTACGGGAGGAGATGTGGGGAAGTGTGTTGCGACCCCACACCCTAACACACTTCCCTACACCTCCCCCATTCCTCTCCCCACATCCCTTCCCTCACGCCAACACACTTCCCCACTCACCCCATACACTTTTCCACTCCCACACATCTTTTCTTACTCATCCCCACACCCCAACACACTACCGTACACCTCCCCCCATACCTCTTTCCACAGCTCACCTCCCGCTACACCCCAACACATCCCCACTCACCCCATGCACTCTCCCACATCTTTCCCCACAGTTTGGATTATGTGGTGAAGTTACCATGTGACAATGTTACCTTAATCAATTTAACTGGACTGTGGAAAAGCCTGATAAAATTTTTTCGACAACCGGGAATTTAAAATCTTGTTTCGGTGTAGGCAATGTAAATTTTCAATGTATGAAAATGTGGTGAAGTTACCATGTGGCGAAGTTAATGGCAACCCAACCACTTGCGGTTGCTCTGTGGGTTCATACGATAGTGTGTGTGCACTGCGCAATGGCTCTTGTAGGGAATCACCTATCTAGCGCATATACAGCTCTGTCTTGTTCAAGTCTCCAGTAGAAGGTTGATAATTCTGTAATCCTTGCCTTAATCTCCTCTCTTCTCATCAACAACTTCCAAAGTCGTTGATTCCAATCCAATTGTACAAACTTTTCATTATATTGGATAAACTTAGACTATCTGTTGATCTAACGAACAAAGCACATGTTACTTCAATTCTACATGAGGAAGAAGAGCTTATTTTCTTTTGCTTCTTCGGTCATATAAGATGATTGGTTCAATAGCATGCCGGTAGCGGTAAAGAAATAATTGATACACATAATTTAATAATACAATGGGAGTACCTTCGCCTGTAGTGCTGGATACTGCAGTGTAGTCACTACACTCTTTGATGTGCGCGTTTGTTCTTACTGCTTGAGTAATGTGTGTGCACTGACGTTCATACACAAACAATGCTGAAGTAGCGCATGTAGATGAACTTCAACTATTTCTATTCCATAAGTTGGTCCTGGTTCTGATGGATTCGATATTCTGCAATGAACATCCCTACTCACACGAATATGTTGACGCAAATGGCAAAAGACGTCTGATTGCATATGATGATACATCTGGGTAGGCACTTAACATACCACACCACAACTTTTCTAATGTGGATTGTTTGTGCAAATCCAAACCGACAAGTCATATTTCGGTTCTAAAATTTCTTCTTGAAAGTCCAATGGACAAGTTCCAATTTCGATTCAGCAAGAATAGTTTTGGAATCATATTTTCGTTTGCACTGGAGAAATTCCATCAACTCTTCTTTCAGAGTAAAAATTCTTTTGAGTATCTTCCCAGCTGACAACCACCGTACTGGAGTGTGAAACAGCAACACCTCAAAGTCAGACTCCATGTCCTGACATGTTTTTTGAAGCAGCCTGGTGTTCAATGCTGATGAGTTAAACAACTGAGGTTATTTTCAAATT